>QNQO01002667.1:0-97478 GCA_003290165.1 Berberis thunbergii | reverse complement strand
TCAACTCCACCCAAAAGGAACTTGTGTGCATGTAACTTGTGCTGTTTATGGCTTTCGTTTATATATGAACATGCTACTTTTCAGGTGCATCAGCTGGGATCTGATTTTCGATCACCTGAGATTCTTGAAGGTCGTCATCCTGGAAGACACATATCTTCATCGTCCAATCATTCACATGGACCATTCCCAAACAATGAACCCTACTGGCCAAATGTCATACCTGGACTGGCTCTGACAGACATATATTGGGAGGGACTTTTAATAGAAGTGAGGATCTTGAAGCTGCCAGGGAGCTAAGTCGTGGTCCTAGGGCTCGCACTGGAGGCATTCAATTGAACTCGTCAGATGATAATGATCATTTTGGGGCCAGAGTTCGGAGAGACCGATACAATCTCCAAGACTTTCAAACTGTATATACCAATGCCAAATTTTTTGTTATTAAGTCTTATAGCGAAGATGATATTCACAAAAGCATAAAGTATGAAGTATGGGCCAGCACTCCAAATGGTAATAAGAAGCTTGACGCAGCCTTTAATGATGCACAGTCGAGAGCTAGCGAGACAGGTTCTAGCTGCCCAATGTTCCTCTTCTTTTCAGTAAGTCCCCAAAATTGACACATTTACATGGTCATTATATTTTGCTTGCTCCTTGGTGCTATTTGTGTACTTTATCTGTTAATAGTCATAGTTCTTGTTAGTAATGAATGTCTACATCTTATGATGCCTATGAAGCACTTTAAACTATCAATAAAGGGCATATAATCTCGTGTCTCTTCTTTGTTACTTAGGGTCGCCTAAGTGACCTAGGCATGAGGTTGACCCTTAATGCCTTGCGTCAACTAGTGTTAAGTATTACATAGTTAGAGTCTTAGCCTCGCTAGAACATTACTAAACTAGAGAAAGGAAAAGGAAAAAGCAAGGATGCACGAACACGACGACTCGACAATTTCCAAAATACTAAGACTCGGTGACACTTCAAACCTTACTATTTTTTTTTAAAATTTATTTATTTATTTATTTATTGAAGACGGACTAATTATTAATAAAATTTAATGTCTTTTATTGCTTTATGTGGGTTAGCTCAGGATTTGGTCCACATTTCAAATTTTAATTACTTCGTCTTAACAAGACCTTAGGGTGTGTTTGGTTGCATGGAATCCTATACCATGGGAATTCATAAGGGGATCCCTACATTTAAGGCTAAATTGATGTATCACTCCACAATCACGATTAGATTTTGTGATCAATGGTGGGAATGGAAGTCCCGTGAGCATGATCACACTCCTTGGTACATGTTCATGGAACTTTCATTCCCACCATTGATTACAAAATCTAATGGTGGATGTGGAGTGATACATCAATTTAGCCTTAAATGTATGGGTCTCCTCATGGATTCCCATGACCTAGGATTTCATCCAACCAAACACAGTTGGAATAATGGTTCTTATTTATAGGGACAATTATATGTCTCAATCAAGGCTATTTGAAATTTTTTGCTTATATGAGTTTTTTCCAATGCTTCCATGTTGGATTAGTTACTAGTTTCAATTTGATACAATTTATATTTTGGGATTGGTTGGAATGTTTCATATTTATTAATAGGGTTTTGGTTCACACGAACCAATTGCGACAAATGCTTGCCAAAAGGCCTTTGTAACTAATGGTGTAGGGGATTTGGTTTATTATTAGCAAACTAAGCCTTTGTAACAATTTCCCCTTCATGTATGGTTACCCGATGCTATGGAAGGGCCTTCTCCTATTTCAGCTCTTATCCACGCTCTACTATGGTTACCCGATGCTATGGAAGGGCCTACTCCTATGGTAGCATGAGAATTTTTCTTGTAGCTTGATTTCTTCCTTATTTTTACCACTCTACCTTACGTAATGAATTGATTTCTTAGGGAATACATACTACTTCCTTATCTTGCCTTTCCTGAGTCCAAGGGAGCACTTACTCCATCTAACCTTTAACTCATTATTCCAAGTTCCAATTGAATTCAAGAGACAATAATAAAGTATATACTCCCATCTCTCTCTCTCATCTTCACAAGCACAAATCGCTATCACAAAACAACAAACTAATGACTAATGGTCATTGAAATGAACCCACAAAGAAATCTAAATCGAATCTCAAGTAATGGTGGCTAACTAAAAATGCATAAAGGGGTTTCAAGAAATTGAAGCTCTAATGGATGCAACTAGAGCCAGCAGTAAGTGACGATTTTGATCTAGATCTCCCTTTGTATTGTTATTTCGACTCCAATTACACATTTTAGGATTCCAGACCTCATAAATCTCGACCTCTTTCTTCTCAATTCAAAGTTTCTTAGATTCCTCTGATTTCAATATCTCAAGCAACAACAAATCGGAGCAACAAACAATCGTCTCTCCGACGCAGGTGAGTCTCTCTCTCCTTCAATCCCTTGCTATGCATCGTCTCTCTTTCCATCGATCTCTCTCTGCGTCAATCTCTCTCTATGGTCGTCTACTCGTTTTTTCTGTCTCTAGCTCTGTGCGTCGATTGGACAACAATAGTCAACAAGTAAGTTTTTTTCCTTATATAAGTGCCATGTCCAGACCGAGTCTTGACCGTGTTGGGTACGTAACTGACTCGGATTCGAGGTTTTTTTACGAGAGTCCGTGCATTTTAGGAACAAAGAAATTTTTTTTGGAAATATGTGTGTAGATATACGATCACAAATATGTAGAGTCTAGGAAAGAATGAGAAAACACAGAGATATGAACAGGTAATTAATTGTGGAAACCTTCGGTCAAGATATGGTGCAATTTTTGCTGCTTTTCGCAAGACATTGTTGTGACTTGTGATAAAGTCTGTACTGCTTATATATTACACACCCTATATAATTATGTTTCTACAGATCCCAGATGCAGATATTGGTAAATGACGACAAGTCCATATTGCTAAACGATGAGAAGATGACCAAAATACAAAGAAATTGCAAACCTTGTTAGTCACACTACTTTAGTTTGAGATTTAGGTATTTGTCTATAGTTCTCACTACTTACACAATCCTTTATAAAATGAGACAACCATTATATCTAGAGAGAGAGTTAAGGATACAACAAGAGAGTACCAATTGGGCTAATTTTATGAGATCGATCTTATCACCTTAGGAATCATCGTCACAAAACCCCCACCAATTTTCTAGTTATAAATATACTTCTAAATGTACATACAGATTTCTGTATGTGAGGACATAGAACAGTCATACATCTGTTCCTAACCTTTTTATTTATTGTGTTTTCGACAATACGCTCGAAAACATTCTCCTGTGCTTCTAAAACAGAGATTGCAAAATCTCAATAACCAATACATTGGTGACAAAAAGAGTGGTATGCGTAGATGACTATAACTTTCTTTGAATTTTCAGTACGTAAAGATGTTATGAACTCTTTCATCTTTGTAACATAATCTGATTGATCTTTATGTATTGCCTTTGTATGATAATCAGGTAAATACAAGTGGGCAATTTGTAGGACTCGCAGAGATGATTGGACGAGTGGACTATGATAAGGACATGGATTTTTGGCAGCAAGACAAGTGGAATGGATTTTTTCCAGTAAAATGGCACATCATTAAAGACATCCCAAATGATAAACTGAGGCATATCATTCTTGAAAACAATGACAACAGACCTGTTACTTATACCAGGGACACTCAGGAGGTATGTTGTCGTATACTCTGATTCTTTGTATTCCCTTTGTCCTTTGACATGTGAATGATGTGTCTGCTCATTTTTCAATGGCATATGTGCATCTGACTCATCTGAGTTCGATCTTCTACAAGGAAACTGTATGCATCAGTTTTTTTATTAGTTCAAACTCAGTAATATGGATTTGAGCTCAGTTCAGATCTTCGATAAAATCTGCACCAGTTATGTCTGCATCACCCCAAGATGTGGATGCGATGTGCAAGTTTCCTTAGAGTTCTACATAAGTCACACCGCACATGCCTATATATCACTTTCTGCAGAAGAACAGATGATCGTGTCAATATTATTAATTTTGGAGTTGTCTACAGTTGCATTTGAGGTTTCAAGTATCTATAAAATTATGTTTCAGATTTTTTTTTCCTTGAGATGCGTATTGTTTTCCATGTAAGAAGGCCAATACAAGGTTTACATCATTAGTAGATGGTTTGTCTCTTGCGGTCTTTAACATTTTTTAAAAGAATTCAAATGCATTACTGTGTACCCCAGGTGGAACCCAATGCTACAGTCTTTCGAAATATTTATAAATAGATTACCTTGGCCAAGTTGTGCTCAATACTAGTCAAGCTAAAAGGAATGATCAGGGTCTTTATAATTGACTTGTACCTATTGCTCATTTTAGGTTGGATTGAAGCAAGGTTTGCAAATGTTGAAAATTTTCAAAAGTTATCCAACAAAAACATCAATGTTGGGCGATTTTAACTTTTATGAAGATCGAGAAAAGTCTCTTCTGGCAAGGAGGAAGAATAAAGAAGCATCTCCTGAAGTTCAGATCCATGCAAGACAATATATGGTAAATCACATAATCTTGTCCCAATTGTTCTTTTTTTGAATTGTTATTTTCACTAACTTGGATATTAGACCTATACCCTGTCTGTTTACTTAATTGCACATTCAGATCTAAAGGTAAGCTTCTCAAAGTAGACATTCTTACCATGGATGCACAGAACAAATAACATCACAAAATCGGAAAAAAAAAAAGGATGGATGCAATGATATTTACAAATTATAACATGTAAATATTAACTCATAATTCATCTAGATGGCATAATTGTTATGTGTTTCATTCATAATTTTTTTATATTGATTCTATCATTCAAATACTAGTCATGTCAAAGATTCAAACAACCTTCCTCGTCTTGTATATGTTGTTCCGTTCTTTCTTTCCCTCTAGGACTCCACCCCCACACAACTGTCAATGGTATAGTTAGGGGTGGGCACAGCTCGGATCGGCTCCAAATATTGAGGAACCTAACTCGGACCGTTTAAATTCAACTGATCCGGTCCGGTCCGGATTCCCTTATTTTGAACATTGGGACCGAACCTAGCTCGAACCGTTTGGAACGGTCCGGTTCCTACGGTTCCAAACGGTTCCAAAATGAGAATCTGAATCTATTCATGAAATTGCACTAACATTCTTCTAATACTGATTTCATTAAAAATTCATACCAATATACCAAAGAAAATAAAACAATTCAAATCGCACCAATACTGAGGACCAAATTAAACTATCCAAAAAACTGGCAATGTACACAATCAAAGTGCAAATTGCAGACAACACCCAGAAGAACAAATTCGAGCTTGCAAATTAACAATGTTACTACCAAGTACCAAAGGCCCCATCTCTATCCATTCAAACAAATTCACATTCATGTCCTAAAAATTCAAGCAATTAATGAAGCTCTTATTATCTAAGAGACCCATTGCTAGCTACTAAATCAAAATCTTAAACTCAATCTATTCAAACAAAAACTAAATTTATCCAAACAACAATAACATCAACAAATATCAAAACTAATGATACCCATTGCTCCAAAAGTCATCATTACTTGCAAAACCTTCAAATCCATCTATTCAAAACAACTAAACTTCACAAATTCAAGCAAAAGTAATTATGCCCAAACAAGAAAATCATACCCACTACCCAGTACTCCTAAACAAGCTACTAACCTATAAAACACCTCATTCAGTTCACTGCTTCGCTCAGGACCTCCTTCCTTGTCCAGCACCACCTCGTGCGAAAGCCGGGATGGCAGTAGAAGCAACCTGTTTCACCACACCAAGCAAATCAGCCATCCCAAGGGCATCAAACATGTCAATAGTATCTTTATCAACCTCGATGAGATCAGTCTTGATAGCAGACTCCTCAGGCACGAAGTCCATGCTCTTTCTCTTGTTTCGTTAATGGGTATGTTGAAAACTCGGATTTAATCTCGACCCTTTGATCCCTTTCGCCCCACTGAACCTCGACAACAACCCCATCGATCCGAGATGGAGATTTCAGCTAGTCAAATTTTGATTTGTCGAGAATCATAGAGAAGGGAAGATGTGGAGGATGGTAAGAGGAGTTTTGGTTGGTCTCCTTCAGTCCTTCGCTCGGTTGTGGCGGCAGAAGGAAGAAAACTCATAATTTTAGGTTTAAAGAGAATGAAGTGATAAAATATTAAAATAATAAAATCTTTTTAATCAAACGGGTCGGAACTGGACCGTTTGATTTCAGATTTTTGGAACCGGACTCGATCCGTTCTATTACGGATCCGGACCGTTTTCTAATTTACATTTTAAGGGACCGAACTGTTTTCCTCTAAACAGTCCGGTTCGATTTGAATCTGCGGTTCCTTGACCCGTTTGCCCACCCCTAGGTATAGTAGTTCCTTGACCCGTTTGTCCACATCTCTGGTTCACAGACCATAAGTTCTATCCATAAAGGGACACAAGTTAGAAAAAATATGGTGTCAGAGTCTCGCTTACCCTCCCCCTAGGTTTGATTGTTTGACTTAAACTCTATACTTCAAATACTTGTCGGATGATGAAATACATGTCCATTACTTTCATTGTTACATGACCCTTAACCAGTGCTAAATTTGCAAGATTTACTTCATTACTTGTAAACTCTCAAGTCTCAACCTTATTTAATATTAATTCATTCGGTAGAAATGATAATTAAAGATGACCGGTCCTTTTTTTTTTTTTTTTTTTTTTTGCTTTGTATTATTACAGCAGAATAACTTGGAAGCAAGGAGGAGGACTGAGCAAGTACCAATAACAGCAAGAGGAATGTCTGCTTATAAAACATCATCTCTTGTTGAACTCACTAAAAGCCTCTCATTGGGTTCTAGCTCACCAAGCTCCGTTTCTGGACGGAATTACAGAAATTGTTGAAGATCTTTACTTCTGCTGTGTGCAAACTTGCTATGCTGTCTAGATAGGTAGGTACACAACAAAGTACAGTTTTTTCGGCAAGAATTGACATTTGTGGCTGCACAAAACTCTTTGGTGATTGATCTTCTGGTTGGTCTATTGGGTTCCCTTTTTCGTGTCTGAGTTCAGGTTATTAAGAACAGTTAATACTTTGACAAGGCAATCCTTTCATGGATAAGCTTCTGCAATTAAGTTATTACTGCACAGTACATTTCTCGTTTGATAGATACAAATACAGCTTTACTTCTTAGAAAGCTACTCGTCCTTGTATTTGGGATGATTACTTGTCAAACTGAAAGTAATCCATTCAGTTTTTGAATGAACATCGAATCTTGTACTCAGACATCTGAGATGGAATTTGTTATTGTTGGTTAGGTTTCTAATCATTTTATCGCAGCTTTATGTCATTATAGGAATGACAGACTTGATTTTGTTACCCTACAAGGTTTATGAAAACAAATTACTTGCCCTATGAAAATCATTGATTTTTTTTTTCTTTTTTCTTTTTTTTTTTTAAATTGAAAACATCCAATGAGATGTTTGTGGCCTGTATTGCTGTTCTGATGCCATGGATGACCCATTTTGTAGTCGTTTTTCGTAATCACCTTTGTTCGTTTGTTGTATAATGACCATCTATTAGTTGAATATTAGTAAACCTACAAATCGTTTGATATATTGGTCAATTCTTGTTACCATGGATTAACTGTCTATGGATTGTTCTGTCATCTGTGGATTGATTTATATGGCTACAATGAAGATGATGAAAATGCTGTCAACACTTGAAACAATGATAGAAACTGGATCCCTTGGAAGTATTTGTGTCAATGGCGCATTCTTCAGCTTAAACTGCAACAGAAACATTCAGTTCGAATAAAAAACCAGCAACAGAGTAAGGCTGCTTTTGGGTAAAAGTAGAGCTTCACAAAAACACAATCTATTATACCTATTATACATGGCTACCATACGCTACATGTACCCTGGTCCCTGAGATCAGGATTCAGAAACTTACTTCCACCCCCTCAAGATACAGCATTCTTGAAGTCATTTTGCGCACAACATCAGCATAACTAATATAAATTTCTGTAGAAAATAGGTCCAAACCAACAATCTAATTACATAAAATCCTTTTCTGAACTTATCTAACCATCTGTTCGGAACATAAATTCCTTGACATCGATCAATGCCATGTTTCATAAGAACAGAACACCCTAAGACTTCTAACAAAACAACAGAAACTACATCAAACAAAGTAACTTACAACACTACAGCTTGTCAGTATTTATCAAGAGTCTTGTCTGGGGTGTTGACAATGCAAGGATCTGCATCTATAAGCATCTTCACGACGTCTCTCATGGTAGGACGAAGAGACGGAAGCTTAGTGGTGCAGACACAAGCAATCCTCAAGACCTTCATCATATCATCTTCAGCAACATCAGATACACTTGGGTCAAGAATTTGAACTAAATCTTCCCAGGAATCAAGATGAGCTGAAACCCAGTAAACAATATCTTTCCCTTCGCCAAACTCAGGCTCAACTGGACTTTTACCAGTTAGTAGTTCGAATAGAACAATGCCAAAACTATATACGTCACTCTTCTCGGTCACTTTAACAGTATAGGCTAGCTCTGCAAGAACAAGAACAAAATGAGTTTAGGTTCGTAATATGAATGGTAGTGAACGTTGTTCGTAAGAAGTATGTCATGTTAGAGAACGATAGTGATACTTGCCAGGAGCCATGTAACCATGAGTTCCCGCGAAACAGCTTGAATCAAACCTCTTGGTAGAATGTTCTGCAAGCCTTGCAATGCCAAAATCTGCAATCTTTGGTTCATAGTCCTCATCGAGCAAAATGTTGGTTGATTTGATATCTCTGTGAATAACTGCAGGTGAACAATCATGGTGAAGATAGGCAATCCCCTTTGCAGCTCCAACTGCAATTTTGTGCCGTTGGAACCAATCCAGCAGTGGTCTGCCACCCTTGATTTGACTGCGAATTGCTTGGAACAGATTTCCGTTTGGCATGTACTCAAGTACCAAGTAATTCGAGCCCCCTCTGATCAAGCAAGCGTAAAGCTTTAGTATATTTCTGTGTCTGATCTTCCCAAGAATCTCCATTTCTGCTTCGAGAAGTTTTCCTTCAATCCCCTTCCACAGTTGCTTTACTGCCACAATTCCCCCGCTCTTCTTCAAATGTAACCGGTAAACTTTACCAGTACTTCCGCTTCCAATTATGTTCATTTCTTCCAAGTTACATATCTCATCTGCATCAAACTCCCTGCAATGAAAAGACTCGAGTTTCCAGCATGGATCTTTATACTGCTTCCCTTCCAGATCATTTTCTTGACAAGATTCGGCTACCTTGAAGTTCTTGTAACTTAGAAGTAGCAATCCAGCTAGAAACAACAATGACTGCCAGAACTATTATGCCAGCCAGAGAGAGTTTGTTGTTGAAGACTCGTTTGTGTCCATGACTTTCACTGCACACGCTTATTCTTGAATTGTTCTGGCTCGCGAGTTTCTGTTCAATGCATAGTCCTGCATTGTTGGAAAATGCCTGGTCACCCATCATTACCAGATTAGTAGGTATAGTTCCCCTTAACTGGTTTCGGGATAAATTAATGTAACTCAATCTCAGTTTCTGTAGATCCTCTGGAATGGTTCCAGTGAGCCTGTTTAGCGAAAGATTCAGGAGTTCAAATAGCTCAACTTTGAAAGTGTTTGTGAATAGAACCAGTAAGAAAATTTCCTGCAAGATTCAAGTCTACCAACTTCACACATTCTCCGAGTTCTGATGGTATTGAACCAGTTAGTGAATTCTCTTCAAATTGCAAATCCGTTAACTGCTTCAAGTTTCGGATTTCAGAAGGTATTGCACCTGAAAAGAAATTGTTGTTTACGTAAAGTCTCTCTAGTCGAGTAAGTTCTCCAAGTTCTGATGGGAGCTCACCTGAAAAATTGTTGTTTTGTAAATACAATTGGCTCAAGCTGACCGAGATCCCTATCTCGGAAGATATTCCTCCACTAAACTGATTATCTCCGAAATCTATTAAATCAGCTTCAGGCAAGCTCCATACCCCATTCGGAATCTTACCGGATAATTGGTTTTTACTGACTCTGAATCTGACCAAAGACTTACAATCAGCATAAGATTCTGGGAGCTCCCCAGTGAACTTGTTGTTCAATGCAAGTAGGAGCTGTACATTTCTTTTCTCACACAAGAAGCTCGGGAATGCACCCGTGAACCCATTCTCGGATATGTCTATAAGGTTTAGTGGCGAAAACCGGCCAAAGTTTGCTGGAAATTCACCTGTAAAGTTATTCCTGTATATCGAAAAACTACCAAGATTCTGCATATTCCCAAACCCTTCCGGGATTTCTCCTGTAAAGTGATTCTCATACAGCTGAAAAACGGTCAAATTCTTCATATCACCAATCTCACGGGGCAACTTCCCGGACATTTGGTTCATTGAAATGTCAAACTCACGCAGACGCGTGAGTTTTGCAAAGTCTGGAGGGATTTCTCCAGTAAAATTGTTGGAAAAAAGTTCAATCTGAGTGATATTCCGCAAATTTGTAATTGCTACAGGAAAGTTTCCTATAAGGTGGTTGCCCGAAAAATCTAATGTTTCCAAGGCTGTAAGCTCGAAAATGGATTCAGGTATCTCACCTATCAAATTAGCACCAGGCAAAAAAAGCCATGTTAAGTTCTTCAACTTTCCTAGACTTGCAGGAATCTCTCCCTCATCGAAGTCATTCTGGCCAAGACCCAGTTCAGTTAAGCCCGTCAAATTCCCAACCCAATCAGGTAAAGGACCCGAAAAGTAATTACCAGACACGTCTAGACGCTGCAAGTTTTTCAAGGCAGACAAATCTGGTAGGGTTCCATTGAGTTTATTATCTGAGACATTGAAGACTCTAAGGTTGGTGCAGTTAACCAACTCAGGTGGAAGAACTCCAGAAATATTATTCGATGTCAAGGCAAAGGAAGTCAAGCTTTGGAGAGCTGATATGGAAGGTGATAACTCGCCTGCAAGGAACTTATTGTCAAAAGAAATTTCAGTCACTAGGAGGGTTTTGGAATCACAAGTGATTCCACTGAAGTCACAGGGAGCTTTATCAGAGTTTGGGATCCAATTTGCCATGACATTCAAAGGGTCTACTAATTGTTTTCTGAACTCAAGGAGTGCTTGGGTTTCGACTGTTAAAGCCATTGAACCAGGAAAAAGGAGACATATATACAAGGTAGCAACCGAGAGGAAATGGAAAGAAAGCGAAGAGGTTTTCATCATTATTGAATTCGACAACAACCAAAGGATCATTCTACCAAATTCATCAACAACTATGACCTGCAAAATAGATTCAAAGAAACAAACGATCAGATCAGTATGTTTTCAATCAAAACAATATCAGATAAACAACATAACAAGTTGATCCAAAAAAACTTCAGTAAATACTACTGGACTTTATTAGACCTTATGTATCACTAACCAAGAACACTGTGAATGTAAAAACCTATACCGCAATCTTTTCTGTTTGATTCTAAATCTCTGATCGAAAAACAGTCCAAGAAACAAACTCAAAAGCATCTCTTCATCAACAAAATGAAAGTCCCTTCATATCTATAAGAAGTTTATCCTAAACTCTAATGCTCCTTGTGCATGACAAACATGACGACAACAAAATAAGAAAAAAAATCTCTGAAATTATGAAAAAGGAAAATATTACCAGATTTGATTCATTTGGATTTCAATGGTAAAAAAAAACTTATCCAAATTGTACTAAGGGTATATATTCAAAAGAATTTATTCGAATTAGATTCTTGAATGATCAAGTTTTGGAGTTAGTTCGCATTCAATTAGTGGTCCTTTCGCATGATTTAGACATCTATGTCTCTTGTTAAATGGAAGATTGGCAAGCTATACTATACTGACAAATGGATTCTCACAAGTTAATATTCTTCCCTTAATCCCACAATAGACTAATAATAATGACCGATGAAAATGAAATCTTTTTAGTCTTATGAAGAAAAATAAATAAAAAATATACAATAATTCAAAAAATTGCTGTCAAAATAACCAGAAAAATCCCATTTCCTCGACGACAATAGTCAATTAACGAAAACGACTTATTTTCAAGTGGTTGATTTTTAATTTTTAAAGAACGCGATAACTATCGAATGCAGATTCGTATGTTATTATTTACTTTTAAGCAAAAATTTAAATACTAATAATCTTATAAAATTGTAGATTGACCTAACTACAGAGCAGAACGACCCCAAGTCACCCAACAAACATTCTCCCCCACCAAAAAAAAAGTACACGTGGCAAAATCAGACTGGCCATGAATCATGAGGGGTTGTCTAACTGTTGAAGAAAGGGACGAGAAAACCAGCGAGCAAGGAAAGGGATTTTCCCCCTCGCTGGTTTCCTCGCCAATTAGAATTCATCATAAACATTATAAAATGATTAAAAAAACTATAAACAATAATAATGCGATCCAAGAAATAATATCAGATTAATCAATCATTACAACCCGAAACCCGAAGGGTCTGTTTGGTTGCACGAAAAATATATATAAAAATTGAAATTGTTTTCACAAAGGGAAAATGGTATTTCAAAGAAGCAGTTCTACATGGCGAGGAAACGAGCGAAGGGAGGGAGGTGGCAGGGTGGGGAACGTTCACCTCCCTCGAGATGCGAGCGCAAAATCGATGACAAGTATCCCGAGGGAGGTGAACGGTCACCACTCCGCCACCTCCCTCCCCTAGCTCGTTTCCTCGCCCACTTCCTCGACATTTAGAATTTCTGATTTCGAAGAATTGATTTTCTGTCAGTGAAATAAACAATGAAATGGTAGAAATCTGTGTAACGGAAATAGATTTAATTTTTCAAAAAATATGGCTAACCAAACAGACCCAAAGTTTAATAAAAAAATTCCGTAATTTAATGAAAAATCTTCTCGAAGAGCGCACTTTTTCTTCCAATCCAACTGAAAATCCGTGCTATGATTTTCAAAAAGATTTCTAAGTATCCACATAACACGTAAAATCTGTATAACAAGGAAAATGGATTCAAGAATGTTTGCTCCGAATTTCTGTAGTTCTTCGGAACAAGATGATGAAATACATAAAAACCAATCATATGAAATTACTACTTAAGAAATCAGAATGTTCTTCTACTCACCAAAATCCATACAACTTCGATCTGCTTCAAAGAATTTGAAATCGAACAAGAATGATTTGAACTTCTTGGAAGAAAAGATCTTATTGCTGTTTGCGAGATTTACTAAACATATCTGTCGAAAATCTCTGTATGGGATTTTCGGTCCGAAACAGAGGGAAGAGAAGTTGAGTTTCAGTATAGGGAGGGGTAAAATGGGAAATTATGGAGAAAGGGAGTTGAATGAGTGAGTGAGTGAACGAGTGAGTGAGAAGAAGAGAGGGACATTGGAGGTTTCAAAAAAAAAAAAAAAAACTGTAACTGAGTGGTATTATATATGGGAGAAAATTAATTAATTAATTAAAAATGAAATAGAAAAAGGGAAATAACCTGATTGCCGACAGGATTGAAGTGGGATTATCAAATGAGTTTGTGAGTTTAAGAAAAGGTTAATGTGAAATTAGTTACATGACCACTTAGGAGTTTAAGAAATTAGTATACGAGGCAAATTTGATGTGGGTCGTGTTGACTGATTTATGATCGATCGTGTGAGTTTAAGACAACTGACTTATTAATTGTTACCCACTATGTATTTTGTAAATAAAAAAACTAAAATTTGTTTTTAATAAACTTTTATAATGTGGAAAGTCGATTGTCAATGGATCCTAAACTTGTTGTTTGTTGGAGGTTGGTTGTCTTTCACAATCCTTGTTTTAAGGTGTTTCTACGATGTGCAGATTTTAGGTTTACATGTGAAATGGCAAACGAAGATCAAAATCATCATGTTTGATGTTAAAGAACAATGGGGCCAAGTTGAGTGGTAAGGGTGTTTAGACCTCATTTTGATTATTTATGTGATAGAAAAATCAATTCATTAATTGTTGTTCAACCATGTATTTGAATTAAGATAACTTTATTATATTGAAAAAAATGTTTTAGCATGTGAAAAGGTTGAGATTATCTTTCGAAAAGATAACGTTATCGAATTATTTTTCGAAATTCGAATTATTTAATTTTTTATTAGGGCAATTTCCCTAAGAACAAATAAATATTTCAATCTCCGAATATATTAATCTACTATAATGTTGTTTTGGTATTAAAAGCATGTTATGTAAGTGATTCTTATGCTAACTCACTAATCCCTTAGTGAAGCAACGATTACTTTTAAAATGAAAATTATACCCCTAAAGAAGGAAAACTACACCACACTGTGTTTTAAAAAGGGGATTGCTATGCTTAACTTACCTAATTACTTATCCCGCCTTAGTTATTATTTTATTTTTTTGGCACCCCACCCAATTGGTGGCTATTTGTCAATTCCAATCCACCATAGCCACCATACACTCAACCTCATGTTCCCTAACAATCCACCCATAGCCACGACTCACTTCTCTCATCATCCTCTATGTAAACGAACACCACCATAGCATCATTTTCTCTCCCCATCTCTCTATAAATCAATTGCAATTGCCACCGCGGCTTCTCATCACTGCCCTCTTTTCACCCCCTCATATTTTGTAAATTAAGAATAAGAAGATTGTAAATGAATAAAAAGAATGAGGAGAGATAGACTCAACCACCTCCCATTCTCAGTAAATCGATCTGCCGTTGTTACCACCCCACCTCACGGTGTGAAGAAATGAAGAGGAGAAATAGACTACTCAGCCACCAACCATTCTCGATAAGTTTCCATGGATTTTCAATTTTGAAATCGAAGAGTATTTTTCGAGTTCAAATTTTTTTCCCGAGTTGGATACTAATGATTATTTCACAACAATGAAAATTGACACGTGTACATTATTTTGCACTTTTGAAATCGATGGGTATTTGTTCAAGTTTTCTCCAGATCTGAGTACTAAGGATCATTCATAACAGCAAGAATCGATAAGTTCCCATTGCAATTTCATAATCGAGATGTGTTTGTTAATTGTATGTGACTCAAGTTAGAAATCAATTGAAATCGAAAAGAACAAGTCAATTTTAAGGTTAAAAGTTAATATGTATTTGGTGATTTTATTTTTAACAATTTAGTTTCTTCTTATCCTCTCTCAACCGACAACCCTCACATTCCCTTCCTTTCTATCAACCACAACCACCATTTCTATTCCTTTGTTAATCAAGGAAGAAGCATAGAGGTGGTGAAGAAAAGGAGAGAGAGAGAGTGTGTGTTTACTGGGCAGTGATGAAATGAGAGGTGATCAATAGGGCTGGGCATTAGACGAGATGGGACAGGATGAACCTCATCCCTATTCCACCCCGTTTGTTCGAGATCGGGACGGGATAGACCTCATCCTATCCCAAACGGGTTCGGGACGGGACGAGACGGGATGAACATGTACTAAATTTTCAACTACATAACTCATAGTGCAAAGCTAACCCAAATAATCACATGTCTTTATTTTTTTTACAAAAATAATTGTCATATATATAACCAATCTAAAATGTGAAAAAACATAAATTTTCATGGGTTCTATTTTACTTACAATATCGAAACTAAAGTTTCTATCTAAACAAATAATACCAAATCAAACAAGTAAATTTTCAAACAATAGATGAATTTGATCAATCCTAAAAGGACCCAAAAAATTGAAATGGGATGAGACTGGATTGGGATTGAAGGATGGAATGCCCACCTGATCAATAGCGACGATGATTGTGATTATTTATAGAGGGGCTGAGAGAGAAAAGAATGCAATAATGGTGAGTGGTTTACAAAAAGGAGAGGAGAGAAGAAGGATAAAAGTGAGTGGAGGGAATGGTGGATTGACATGGAAGAGGGAATAGAGAGAAGGTAAGACAGAAGATGGGTTGTGAGAGGTGAGGTGAGAGAAAAAAGTTTCGTTTTGAGCTTTTTGTTGTTGTTGACTGTTGTGCTAGGGCGGGAGAAAAAAATTGGATTTTTACTAGGGTGGCTATATACCATGGAATGTGATTTATTAAAATATGTCAAAATTTCACAACGTTATCAAATTATCTTTCGAAATTTAGAAATTTGAAATATTTAATTTTTTATTAGGGCAATTTCCTGAAGAAAAAATAAATATTTCAATCTCCGAATATATTAATCTACTATAATGTTGTTTTGGTATTAAAAACATGTTATGTAAGTGATTCTTATGTAATATGTAATTGGTATGACACTATGAGCCGTGTGAAACTTTTTATGTAGTATTTAAGATTTTAAAATGCATAATTTATATTATTAAATTCAAAATTGCAATCAAAATTTTTTACATTTTCTATACAAAATGAAATACTTCACGATATGTTTTCTTAAAATAAGGAGATCAAAATTAACTCGAAAAACAAAATCACAATCCTTCCAATAAAATAGGTTGAGAGAGGATTTTAGTAGGGGAAGCATAACAATTCCTAACTAGAAAGATACCTTGACCACTAAACAGCGAGGAAATGGGCAAGGGAAAGCACCCATCCCCTTCAAGATGCACACCGAATCTCGAAAGGGATGGGTATCGCTATCTTCCGTCGCCCATTTCGGGTCCTTGAGTTGATGACAAGCAAGAGAGTGTTATTTTTTTAAAGAAAAGCAAAAACCAAACCGTACTGTGTGAATAAAGTTAATCCACCAAAGGCTAATGGGCCAAATAGGGTTTTGTTTTATTTTATGTGTGCTTTAGCAAGTCAACAAATAAGAGTGATTAGGTTATTCTTTTGATTGAAATATATTGGAGATAAGGTTTTATCTTAATCAACCTCACAATCATCGCCATGATTTCGTTTCATCCAATTCTCATTTTTGTTAGGCAAAATTTTGTCAATAATCCCCGAAAGAAAAGAGCAAAAGGTATTATGATACTTTCTTAACTCAACCTTAAACACTATTTGATATTTTTTCAAAACTACTCCCATTTTAAATCGAGAAACTTTAGATGTTTGCTAAGTTGTTCAACATTTCTTGAATAAATTTGTATGTATTGAGAAATAACCATATGAGATTTTGTATAGTGGTGAAGGAGTCAAACAAATGTAGTGTTTTTCTCTCAATTATGATTGGTTGGCATTCTGGATATAAGATTTTGAAGGTTCCAACCGATCAAGATGGCTAAGGTTAGTTAACTTTAGCCAAACTAGTGATAGGGGCGACTTTGATGCATCAAAAGCAGCTAAAGCCCGGGCTTCAAACTTCCAAAGGTGAGACTTCATTCACTCATCACAGTGCGCATCCCTCTCTTTGTCATAGGTTTTATGCTCAGGCGGTTTCAAACAACAATTTCAGTCATCCCAATTCTTCAGCTGCCAGGAAGGAATTGGAGAAATCAACTAATATTAGCCAAGAATCTCTGTTTGATTTCCTCTCCAGAGTTCTTGGGGTACCTCTACCTCAAGTAGATCATCTTGTTGGAGTTAATGGGGCCTTTTCGGCTAGGTCGACGATTGACTCCAAGATATGTTAGTCACCGATGACGCTACCGGGGTGGACAATTTGCAATGCTGGTGCTTGTTAATACCCAACACAACATTTGCAGACAACAACATCAAGTCTGGAAACTCAAATCTCAGGTCTCTTCCGACCCTTCTTTCCCACAGGCCGTAGAGTCTGTGCTACCACTACTTGTAAAATCGAGTTTTGTTATGAGTAGTGCATCTTTGACGGTCGAGTCCTTACAACCTTATCTGTTGGATAAGGGAAAGGTCTTCCAATTATCTATCCGACTTTGGTGGCAAACTCGGATAATTGTGTTAACTCAATGGAAGTTGGAGTTCAACTGGAAGGGCAGAAGAGCCGAGTTGAGAAAAGTGTTCAGGAACATAGAGATGCTACTGATCAAATCTCGTATCTCAAGGCAGTGGAGAAGGACATTTTCAATTTGGACCCTCTCATTAACAAGTTTGCAAAACAAGATAACAATGCCTGTAAACCAGCCAAAATGCGCAAAGAGACCAATATCTCATCTGAGCCAATTTCTCAGTCTTTCCAACCGGGTCCACTTTCATGTTAAAACAAAGGCAAGTGAAATCGGGTGTTTCTAAGAAATTTGGGTTGGTGGACCAATTGGATAATAGTTCCACCGCTGTTTAGGCACGGAGCAAGAATTCAGACTCAATCCAAGAATCAAGTCTTCCTTTCCCACCAGATTTTGAACCTCGCACCAAGCACCATGAGGGACGATCGTCCACGCTTGTTCACTTGAGAGCTCCACCGGGTTTTGAAGCTCCTTTGAATGAACAACATCCTACCGAAGCCGCCTCTAATAAGCCCTTTGAGATTATTTTAGACGAGTGTTCAAGGACCAAGCAGGGATGCGATCTTAGTATTTCAGGGCATCGTCCAGTCCAATCAGAGTTTAGCAGTGATGAAGATGAGGTTCGTTCATCATTCAGAGATATTGGCAATATTATTGAGGTGAATCTCAGTCAAGATGAAGACCAGGTCTTGAGCATGGTGCAAACTCTGTTTTCAGGATGAGTTTCTTTTTCTCCTTTTTCTTGGTGAGCGGTAGCTTTCAGATTTTTCTGGTCTGGATTTTTTCGTGGTGACCTTGGACATGGTACAAGCTCTATTTTTAGGATGAGTTTCTTTCTCGCCTTTTACGGTGTGTTCTTGCTTTTGGTGGAGGTTTGTCTTGCTCGAGTGTTTAGGTTTTTCTTCGTAAGGCATTAGTTTTCGCCAGTGTTCTAAAAATCGGCCTAGGCGACCGCCTAGGCGCTAGAAAGTAGAAAATCGCCCAGATTAATGGCTGGGCGGCCTAGGCGGTCTGGGCGATTTTTTTATTTTTATTTTAATAAGGCTGATTATGTTCTTACTTTATTTTCTTTCCTCTTTTTTAGAAATAAATTATTTAATTATTTTTTATTCAGTATATGTCTAAATGTAGCAAAGGATGATTACCTAATGGAATTCTCAAAGGATCTACCAATACCTATTTTACTAATGTAGATTTTATCAAACATAATTGAGGTTATTCATGCAATTTGAAGAAAAATAAAAGAGTAAGTTTGGATATTTGTCTACAAATTCAATTTTATATAAAGTAACCATCATGACCAACTTCAATCATTTTAGTTTTAATAAATTTTGTTCATGATTGCTAATTTTTCATGTTTATAAATTTTGCATACGTATCTTGGCAATAAATTGGATGTAATTGATAAGGTATATTATGCTTATCTTTTGTAAATTATTAAAGTTATAATACAAAACTTAAGACCGCCTAGGCCCCTGGGCGCTAGGCACCTGCTCGCTGCCTGCCCAGCGCCTAGCTCTTTTTATAACACTGATTTTCACTGCTCTTCTTTCAGGGTTGTTGGATGACGCTTGTTCTAGCTTGGTTTGGTTGTTTTGTTATTTTTTTAGGGAGTTGGTGTGTTGGATTTTTTGTCATGACTTTCTTAGCTTTAGGATTGTACTTTTTTGTTTGCTGTCATCTTTTCCCTTTCAATAAAAATCTTCTTGTTTGACAAAAAAAAAAAAAAAAATTGTATAAACTCTTCTCAAGTCTTTGCAATCAAACAATCAAGTCATGTTAAATGACATATTTTGTAACTCTGTCAATTTTGACATAAATTTATCTATCTCTTACATACAAAGAACAAACAACATACCAAATATCATCATATATAGACATTGAAATTCATTAAAAGTTCAGTTATACACAAAAAAATTGTCGAAAAAGCATATCTAATCTAGTCTAGTTTGTGATCAAGGCCGACATCTCTTTAAATTTATCAGTACAAATGAAATCAAAATGCAGTCTCAGTATCGTAAACATGTCATGGATCCGAATACCTTTATCATAAAAAATAAATTTTTTTCCTTGACAGATAACTGCCATAGTATCATAAACACGAAGAGTAATTCTAGCCAGCTTGGTGACATTTTATATACTTTTTGCCCCCTTCTTTAAATCACAACCACAAACACTTTAAATATGAGGGACAAAAGAGTAATTCTAGCCAAACTGGTTAGAATTTCTAAAACACGAAATATCAACTCATATATTCAAATGGCTTTGTCGACCATAAACATTTCTTTTTTTTTTTAAATAATTTTCGTATATTCAAATGGCTTTGTCGACCATAAACATTTTTTTTAAAATAATTTTTGCATGTGCAAAACAAAAAGTAGTGACTAGATACTTAGATAGGAAACATGAATTGATCAATCTCTCAATCATTTAGCTAAGGACTGTACTATAATTGTCTCCACCTAGCACCAAGCAGAGTGTAGCCGAAATTTCATCAAACAAGTGAGGGACCATAGAAATCTTCCATGTGAGACATTAAATGACTTCATACATACTATACAGATCTCACAGACAGGAAGTTGCTCAAACATTGCTGATGGGTACCAACTGAGCGGTGCGCATAGTGGTTATGGCTTAGAGTTTCTCACGTGCTCATGTGGTGTATGTGAAAAGAGAAAAATATAACAATTTTTTTAAGGGCTCAACAGATCGGAGAAATCTATCTTTATTTAGATTAAGGAAATGTCGTGGAAGATAATTTCCGCTTGTCATTTTTTCAAAGATTTGTTTTTTTACACCTTCATGACGTTTTGACATTGCTTGATTAAGAATCTTTCTGGCAACACCTTTTGGGATGAGAGGGGTGAAGGGAAAGAAAAAAAAAACATATGTAAACTCAACATCCCTATTGCTATCAGATCACATTTTAGGGTTTCTGTCACTAAAGTGAGTGAGAATAATAGTGTCCAAGTTCTTGCATTGCTTGCCACACACACTTGAGACTTATTCCACCAATAATTGGCTTATTGTTACTACTGAGTGATTTTTGTGGGATAACATTATCCAACAAAAAAATTGGCTTACTGTTGATGATGCTCTAAGAAATCACACAAACACCCTATAGTAATGTATTTTCCTAGATTAGGTTGTTTTTTTTAAATCGACCAGGTTTCAACCTCTTAATTTTGAAAGAATGATAAAATCTTCAAAAATATATATATATCTAGAGGATTGAAATGATAATACCGCATCATTATGACTGGAGAATCTAAATACCAAACCTAATTCCCTATAACAAGAAGTAAAGGAGAACAAATAAGTCAATCAGGGTTCATAATTATTGGCCTGTTTATCTGATTTTGACAATCAAGTGGGAGTGATAAGTCCCTCAGCTTTGGTCATTTTCATGTGTTTAGATGAGGTTCCAAACATGGTTTCCAATAGTCACATCATGGATATTTGCATAATGTAGTGGACCCTATAAGCTTGGAGAAATTTATATTATGTTGGGTTTTGACATTTTTGTTTTTTATATGTTTTTTTATACCAATTATTTTGGTGCATTTAGGTTTTGGGGTGTTTGAGGTATGCAGGAATCTCGGCGCAGATTGATCGCATTGAGATGCAAAGAGATGGACGCGTATATACAAGTATTTGGTTACAAATATATAAAATTAGGTTTTCTATTTGTTAAAAAAGTGTATAAGTTTATGATTTAATATAGATTAATGAAATAGTCATTGTTGATCATAAAAGTATAAAAATAGAGACAAATTAGTCATTACAACTACGATATCTAAATTGTCTATATTATTAAAAAATAAATCTTAAAAGTCGTTTTCCGTAAATCAATCATAGTAGTACATCACTAATCATTCAACTAATATATAACATATTTTAAAAACATTACTCTCCCTTTAACATACATATGAAATTACATACATTCGTATTTAACTTTTATGTCTTTCACATTATAAGGTATGTAGATATGATTGCCAACTACAACATATAAGGCTAGATCTCTTGGATCATATTTTTGTCCTCCATCTTTGTACAAAAATAAAATATTGTAATTTTGATTTCATAAAATTTCCAATTATTTTATGTGGTTATTCTTAATTTATTTTCTTCTAGAATATGGGTCTCCAGACATTGATAGGTATACATTATTTATGTAGGGTTTGTTATGTATTTGATGTATACTTGATGTTATTTTACGATCATGCATTTTTTTAAATCTTGTTCTCATTTATATTGATCTGTTTGTTCATCTTACATTTGTCCATGAAATTCAAATATTGTAAATCTTGCACCAACAGCTTTAATTAACATTTCATCAAATTATTATCCGAATGATTAATTGGGTAGGATGGCCGAACAAACCTAGAATTCATTTATTCTGATTCTGAGAAGTTTCGGAATGACCATATCAGTGAAAGAGACATTTAAAGCAGACTATCCATCAACTATTAAATTAAGATCAAATTAATTTGAGGGTTTAGAAGTTCCAGAAGTGGTAATCAACATCATAAAGACATTTGTTTTCTATAACAAGGTTTTAGTATAATTCCAATCATATAACTTGGAAATTATATCATTTTAAATTTGCATGATAACTTGACCCTTAAAAAATAAATTTCTGCAATTTAAATATTCTATTCTTATATTTTTATAGCTTCTAGAATGGTGTATAGGCAAAGTTTGTTTATTAAAATAAAAAGCTTATTGAGTTTTGATGTATTAACAACTATTAGACATTTTGTTCCCCTAGTGCTAATAGATTGATTGACTTCTTCAGATGTCGAAATCCATCACTGTAATGGAGGAAATGGTTCAGAAAATATTTCTATTTTTGGATCATACGCTGAAATATCACAATGACAATAATTAAAATAAAAATAAAAATAACTTCTCAGTTTTGATAATATTAATAACTTCATAACACTTGTTTTCGCTACTCTTCTTTCAGGGTTGTTGGATGACGCTTGTTCTAACTTGGTTTAGTTGTTTTGTTCTTTTTTAGGGAGTTGGTGTGTTTGGATTTTTTTATCATGCCTTTCCTAGCTTTAGGATTGTCCTTTTCTGTTTATAGTCCTCTTTTTCATTTCAATAAAAATCTTCTTGTTTGACAAAAAAAAATTTTTGTATAAACTCTTCTTATGTCTTTGCAATCAAACACACAAGTCATGTTAAATGACATATTTTGTAACTCTGTCAATTTTGACATAAATTTATCTATCTCTTACATACAAAGAACAAACAACATACCAAATATCATCATAGACATTGAAATGGATCAGGGGTTCATTAAAAGTTCAGTTATACACAAAAAAATTTGTCGAAAAAGCATATCCAATCTAGTCTAGTTTGTGATCAAGGCCGACATCTCTTTAAATTTATCAGTACAAATGTAATCAAAATGCAGTATCAGTATCGTAAACATGTCATGGATCCGAATACCTTTATCATAAACAATAAATTTTTTTCTTGACAGATAACTGCCAAGTCTGCCATAGTATCATAAACACGGTTTTCGAAGTGAAGAGGGTGGTTTTCGCAGGGATAGGTGGTTTTCACCGGAAGGCTTTCGACAGTGAAGCGGGATTCTCACAGGGTTGTTTTCAAAGGTGATTTTCGACATTGCAGCGGGGATTTCGCAGTGGGGTTTCGAAGATGGCTTTCTACGGTGACGAGGGTGAATCATGCGATGGCGGTGAACTCTTTCTCAAACTTTGGAACATATTTGGCAATTTACGGCAACAAGTAAGATCTTGCAGTTTTTCCTAGTCTTCGTATTGCTATGATGCTAGTATGCTTGTGAAATTGTTTGTATGTTTGTAAATTTGTACTAAATCTTGGGAGAGATGGAGTTCAAAGAAGAAAATTTTCGTTTGTTGAAAATTGATGGGAAAGAATTTGGATTCGAAAGTCAAGAGGAGGTTTGTTGTTACTTGAATCGAGCTCGAGGGTTAGAATCAAAGTTTTTATCGAATTGCAGATGGAAAAATGGATTAAGTTTCAGCTTAAGAAAGCTGTGGAATCAGGCTCTAATGCCTTCTCAGCCAGTTGGAAAATCAACAATAGATGGGTTATGATGGTGAAAGAGGCCAATATAGGAGGAATCTTCCTTTCTATTTTGGTGGGTTGGGGATCAGGGTCCAAAACTCTCAGGGTGCCAGCTGGCGTGGAAGGAACAGGTTGGAAACAACTCGCCCAAGCTATGAATGAGATGGTTCTAAATAAGGTGCCTCAGCCTTATCCTAAGCAGCAAGTTAGCAGAGATGGGGTTTCAACTCTGCCAGGTATTAGTGTTGTCCCACCCTCGCGCAACAGATCATTTGTGGAGGTAGTGGCCACTAATCCCTCCAGTGTGAGCCCTACCCCGATTGTCAGTAAGGGCCCCATTGCAGCAACTTCTATTCATCGAGATTCTCCCATTGATTTCTTGTCCCAAGTATGGGGCAATCATCTTCCTCCAGATTCCGTGGCAAGAAAGAATCTTGCAAGGTCGCTGATAGAGTTGCCTGAGTCAGTGATTCAGTGGACACATGTTGCTCTTCCGTTTGGACACACAGCCTTCTTGGTCTTTGCCAACTCTCCACACGGGTCCTCATGCGAAGCATTCGACCTGCCTCCCAGGATGCCGACACTGAGTGATCAGTCTCCCCAGCACTACCCAATGCTTCCCCATTCCCCTGCTTCTCGTGCCGCTTCAGTGGGTAAAGTTGAAAACTCGCTATCTGAGTCAGCTCGTCCATCTCAGCAGGATAAAGGCAAATGTATTGTTGGGCCCTCACCCAGCAAAGGACCTAAGTCTTTTTCTAGACAAAGCTTGGCCAAGTCTAATGATCAACCAACATTTGGCAATTATTGGAGGGTTCTAGAAGCGGTGGAAGAAGATGTCTTCAACTTGGACCCTCTTTTGACCAAGATGTCTATGCATGTCCGCAGGGATCAAAAGCTGGCAAGAAAAGCACAGCGTGACAGAGCCGCTGAATGAGCCAATTTCTCAGTCTTTCCTACCAGATCTAGGTTCATGCTGCAAAAGAGATCCAACAAATCAAGCTCATCCAACAAAGCAGGGCAGGTAGAACTTAAAGGTTGTAGTGCCCCTGCTGGGCCGACAAGGGGAGAGTCTTCCAAACATACCCAGGATTGTTCGGTATCTTTACCTTACCCTCCGGGTTTCGAGCCCCTAGCAGAACAATGTGTTGAAGCCCATGGTTTGTCTACAAATCTTTGTGTTTCTCATGCGGAGAGTTTCTCATCTACCCCAGATCACGTAGGCGCTCCTCCAGGATTCGAGGTCCCACAGACGGAAAATCTTGGGTTTCTAAGTTTTGTTTCTAGGGTCAATGACAGTGCGGAGCCTTCTGTCTCTGACTGTCATTCGACTCAGGAAGAAGCATCAGATCGTTCGGCTTTTAAAGAAATTGGCTTGACAGTGGGAGTGGACCTCAATCAGGATGAAAACAGGGCTTTAGATATGGTTCAAGCTGCAGCACAAGGTACAATATCTGACAAAGCAATGGACAAATGCAACAACCCCGGGTTTGAAGGTTTTTCATGAACCTCAAAATTCTTTCGTGGAACTGTAGGGGGCTCGAAAATACTGAACCGCAAAGGGGTTGTCGTAGATTAATTTCAGAGAACCGTCCAGACCTTGTTTTCGTTCAGGAAACGAAATTGGAGAAATGCTCTAGAGAATTTATCAGAAAATTGTGGGGTAATAGTTCTTTTGATTGGGCTATGGTGGAATCCATTGGCAGCTCGGGCGGCATTTTAGCTATTTGGGACGCTGATCTTTTGCAGATGAGGGAAGTGCTGAAAGGGGCTTTTTCCATTTCTATTCAATTCCAAATGATCTCGGATAACTCAATTTGGTCAGGGACTAACATTTATGGTCCATGTGATCCTTCGCTTAGAGACCACTTCTGGGAAGAACTATATGACATTGCTGGTTGGGTGCAATCGCCATGGGTGTTAGCGGGTGACTTCAATGTTGTCCGCCATATGAATGAAAAAAAGGATGCAGGAGGAGGTCCATGAGCATGCAGAAATTCAATCAATTCATTAATGAGGTGGAACTCGCCGATTTCAGTCTAAAAGGGGGAAAATTCACATGGTCAAATCGGAGAGATCTTCCTATCCTTTGTCGACTTGATCGATTTCTAGCCTCGGTGGATTGGATTGACAAATTTGGTGACAAAGTTGAATGGCTCAAGGGTACAGCAGGTTCTGACCATCACGCGATTTTGCTTGCGAACTCGTCTGTTGGTGGTGGTACTCGCCTTTTTTCATTCGATAACAGTTGGTTTGATCACCCTATCCTAGCAGAGGAGATGAAAGCTTGGTGGAACAACTCAGTAGTCTCTGGCCACCCCGGCTACTGTTTATGGTGGAAGCTTAAGGCTCTCAGATGCAATCTCAAAAGTTGGAGAACTAAAGTTTGGGGTAAGACAAATTTATGTATTCAAAATATCTCTGCTTTAATTGCTAACATTGATGCTGATGAAGAGATCAGGGACCTGACTGTTGAGGAGAGGTCTTGTAGAGTGCAGCTACATCAAGAGTGGGCAACATTAATCAAAAGAGATGAGGAGTTTTGGAGGATCAGATCAGGAGTCAACTGGGTTCATCATATGGATCAGGGGTCCAAATTCTTCCATACCTTGGCTAACAGACGCAGACTGTTCAACTCCATTGAAGCTCTTAGCTTGGGTCAGGAGTTGGTGGTGGATGAAGTCAGTATTAGAGAACTCTTGATATCTCACTTCAAAGAGTTGTTCTATGAAAAGGAGGAGTGGCGACCTTTCTTCTCGGGGATTACCTTCAAGTCTATCTCTCAGTCTACGGCTACTGCCTTGGTAGATAATTTTTCGGAGATGGAAATTAGAGCGGCAATAGAAGAGCTAAAAACTGAAGTTTCTCCAGGTCTTGATGGTTTCTCTATGATGTTCTATTTGAATATGTGGGAGGTAATCAAAATTGATTTTCTGAAAGTTGTTGCAGAATTTAACTCGAGAAATTTTCTTGATTGGCGGTTGAACACCACTATCATCTCGCTCATTCCTAAATGTGCGGGAATGCGAACAGTAAAAGATTTTAGACCTATCAGTATTTTGAATGGGGCCTATAAGATCATTGCTAAGGTGTTGGCTAACAGATTGAAAATAGTTCTTCATTCAGTCATTTCTCCTTTTCAAAGTGCAGCAATCAGTGGCAGACAGGTGGTTGATAGCCCTCTGATTGCCAATGAAATTATTGATTCTAGGAAAAAACAAGGTGTTCCAGGGCTCGTTATCAAATTAGATTTCTCCAAAGCCTTTGACAACGTCTCTTGGAGATACTTGGATTTGGTAATGGCTCGCATGGGGTTTGACGCCAAATGGATTCATTAGCTTCACACTTGCAGATCTACAGCTAATTTCTCGCTGAAAATTAATGGTCAGCTGCACGGATTTTTCAATAGCTCGAAAGGTCTGCGACAAGGCGATCCCGTGTCTCCTCTTCTCTTTACTATAGCAGCAGAAGGTTTAACTCAAATGATTCTTAAAGCGGTTGATGCTGGCCTAGTGAGAGGGTTTTCTGTTGGGGAGGGTAGTCCGCCTGTCTCTATTCTCCAGTATGCGGATGATACTATCCTCTTTTGTGATGCCTCCGCTTCTCAGGTTCTTGCTCTTAAAAGAATTATGCTTTGGTTTGAAGTTATTTCAGGACTGAAAATCAACTTTCACAAATCAAGGGTGTTGCCTATTGAAGATGTCCCTCATCTGCACCAGTTGGCGGGTTTATTGGGTTGTTCAGCTGGTCATCTTCCAGTTAAGTACTTGGGTATGCCTTTGGGGGCTAGTTTCAAAAGTAAAGTTGTGTGGGATGAGACGATCGAAATGATGGAATCGAAACTAGCGTCTTGGAAACGCAAATTTCTCTCCAAAGCTGGCAGACTAGCTCTTGTACAATCCACATTAGCTTCTATCCCGGTGTTCATTCTGTCTCTTATCAAGGTTCCTTGTTCAATAGCAGCCAAGATGGAACGGATCATGCGCGATTTCCTTTGGGGTTCTACTCATAACTCTAAAAAGATGCATTCAGTGGGTTGGGAGAAAATTTGTTGTCCTAAATCTCGAGGTGGTTTAGGCATTCGTCAGGTGCTCACTTTCAATATTGCATTACTTTCTAAGTGGCTTTGGCGATTTGCAGATGAAAATGATAATTTATGGAGAGCTCTCATTATGGACAAATATGGGCGCAATAGATGGGTTTGGGAAAAGAGAACTAAGTACACTTCCTACGGATGCTCTTTGTGGAAGTCCATCTCCCGGTGCGCAAGTGGTTTCTACCCTCACACCTCTCTCCAATGTGGAAATGGTGATCTCATCTCTTTCTGGCATGATGCTTGGTGTAGTAACCAATATTTGAAGGATCTGTTTCCAATGTTGTTTATCATTAACAACAATCAATTTGGGAGTGTGAGCAATTTTTGGTCTAACGACAATTCTTGGGATCTTTCCTTTCGAAGACACCTCAATACTGGGGAACTAGATGAGTTCGCTAATCTAATGCATTTGTTGGATAGACAAATGCTCTCAGAGGGATCAGATAGTTTGGTGTGGAAGGGTAAAGGAGTGGGCTTATCGGTGAAAGAATTTTCAGATATGTTGGCTGCATCTCATTATGAGACCCATTCTAACCCCTTCATTTCTTCCCACAAAAATCTGGTATGGGTGAAAAACATTTTTCCTCGGATTAATTTCTTTAGTTGGTCAATTTTGCATGAGAAGCTCTTGACTAAAGATATGTTAAGAAAAAGAGGAATCCTCACAGGGAGTCTTTGTGTGCTTTGCAATGAATTTGATGAGACACTGGACCATTTGATGCTTCACTGCAGTTTTTCCAAATCCATTTGGAGCAGTTTCTTGGCGGAATTCGGTTTGAGTTTGATGTTTGAAGGCTCCATTTTAGATTGGCTAAGTTGGTGGTCTCAAGCTAACCCTTCCCGTCGGGGGGAGTGGTTATGGCGTAGGGTCCCTCACGTTCTCATGTGGTGCGTGTGGAAAGAAAGAAACAAAAGGGTATTTGAATGACTCAACAGATCAGAGCACTCTATCTTTATCGAGATTAGAGAATTGCTGTGGAGGATGTGTACGGCATGTAATTTGTTTAGGGAGTTGGGTTTTGACACTTTCATAGGGTCTTGGCATTCCTTGATATAAGAATGTTTCTCTTTGTAATTTGTTTACCTTTCTTTCATTAATAAACCTTTTCGTGTTTGAACCAAAAAAAAAAAAAAAAAATTCTAGCCAGTCTGGTGACATTGTTTTTATACTTTTTGTCCCCTTTCTTTAAATCACAACCACAAACACTTTAAATATAAGGGATAAAAGAGTAATTCTAGCCAGGCCAGCAGACTAGGCTGGCTAGAATTTCTAAAACACGAAATATCAACTCATATATTCAAATGGCTTTGTCGACCATAAACATTTCTTTCTTTTTTTTAAATAATTTTCGCGTGTGCAAAACAAAAAGTAGTGACTAGATACTTAGATAGGAAACATGAATTGATCGATCTCTCAATCATTTAGCTAACAAAAAATTGGCTTACTGTTGGTGATGCTCTAAGAAATCACACAAACACCTTATAGTAATGTATTTTCCTAGATTAGGTTGTTTTTTAAATCGACCAAGTTTCAACCTCTTAATCTTGAAAAAATGATGAAATCTTCGAAATATTTATATATATTACATGAGTATTCAACATAGCCGTTTAAGTATGATGTAATCTGCGATAATGCCAATGGCACGAGTATTCCATTCTGTTTGTCCAAATTAATTTGGATATAATTTTGTGTGCGTGTCTCTTCGACCGCCAAAAAAACACTTTTAGTATACTGAAAACGGTGAACATATATTGCGCTCAGGCAATAGTATGATGTAATTTGCAATAGTGCCAACGGCACGGGTATTACACTAGTATATATATATAAATAATGATAACGCATCATTCTGACTGGAGGACAAATAAGTCAATCAGGGTTCATAATTATTGGCCTGTTTATCTGATTTTGACAATCAAGTGGGAGTGATTAGTCCCTCAGCACTATAATTGCTAGTGGGTGGGCGTCCAACCTATTTCAAACTACAGTTGAAATGTCCTTATCTTCTTCAGCTTTGGTCATTTTCATGTGTTTAGAAGATTTCAAACATGGTTTCCAATAGTCACATCATGAATATTTGCATAGTGTATTGGACCCTATAAGCTTGGAGAAATTTATGTTAGGTTGGGTTTTGACATTTTTGTTTTTTTATATGTTTTTTTAGAGAAATGCTAGGAAATCATATTTTGTAAACATGTTTTGCAACCATGATGACGTGTCATGATCTGAAAAGAATAATGAATTTCCTGAAGATTTTATGTGTATCTCAAAATTGTAAAAAACTCTTCTAACGATGCCACATCATCATGGTTACAAAACATGGTTTCCTAGCCTCACTCGTTTTTTTATACCAATTATTTTGGTGCATTTAGGTTTTGGGGTGTTTGAGGTATGCAGGAATCTCGGCGCAGATTGATCGCATTGAAATGCAAAGAGATGGACGCGTAAATACAAGTATTTGGTGACTAGGGTTTAGTTAGTGCATTCTTTTTTTTTATTCCTGAACCTCTCTCATTGTCAATGTCGTCTGCAGAGTTCAAACCCTGGGCTATATGATTCATTTGAGAATTCTTTGTTAAGTGACAATGATCAGTTTTAGACTTTCTTCATATTCAACATTCAAAGTTCATTTCAGTATCAACATCCGACATCACATTTTCTATCAACTTTTAGTAAAATACGTCAACTTATCACTTGTCAACTACGAAAATGTCAGTCATAGAGTGTATACTAAAATATATATCTTACCAGGCAAACAAAATATGAATGAGTTTTACCAAATTTGTTATAATTTATGACTTTGAACTAGCTACCAAAATAATTTATGAATAAATTCATTGACAAAAATGAACACTACAGAAATTTGCTTGACCGAACTTTCATGAAAAAAATCCCATCAATAATACGGATTAATATTTATTAAATCTATAGAAAGAATTATTTTTTTTCCATTTTTCTAAAAGTGACTCTTTCTCAACATGCAACCATATTGAAAGTGAAATAATGTAATTAAACCAACCAAAAAATGACTTTTAAGGCCTAATTCTTCACAAAATAGACCATTTAGATATCGTAGTTGATGTAATGGCTACTTTGTGACTACTTTTATATTCTTATGACCAACAATAAATCTTTTATTAATCTAGGTTAAATCATAAAGTTATAGGACATCTCTAACCTTCCTAAACAAATAGAAAACCTAATTTTATACGTACTTTTATGACCAACAATGACTATTTTATTAATAATTCTAATTTTTATTTTTTTTACCCTTAATCCCTCCCACTCCATGCCGCTGGTAGGTAATGATATTAATGATTCTAATTCTGAGCCACCAATTATAAATTTTTATAAATTTTCATTAACTGACAAGTTAATCAAATTATTATGCTAAGGTTTGGTAAAATTTTCATGATGTAGTTAATGATGATTAGAAATTTGGTTTTAATTATTTAATAAAATCAATTTGATTAACTTGTCATAAATTTGATTAAAAAAATTTACAACTACCCCTGCATTACATTTCATTGTTTCAGAAGTAAAATGAGAACCCATATTGAATAAGATAATTTCATGTAAACTAAATAGTTATATGGAATTGAAGCAACCATTAATTGAAAAAAAAAAAATTTGTTCTTCAAACTCAGATATACTTTCACAACCAGTTAAATCAAACACATCCAGATTGATAAAACATTCAAGAATAAAAAAAAATGCTAACATGAAAATATTAATGTAGCCATTTGTAGCTAACAAGTGTCATAAAATAAGGGAGTTGTTACGTGTACCGGACTATTTGGCTCGGTTGTATCAACTCTTTGTTGCACCGACATTTTGAGATGTTTCAACTTTGTTGCACCAAACTTAAATATGTAACACCGATTTACCATTTTTATCAATAAAAACTATTTAGTGGTTAAATTTTCTTATTTAGAAGCATTAATTTATAATTGACTAAAGAATAAAAGTAAATAATCGATAAAACAAAACTTTAGAAAAAAAAATCTTAACTTTGAAATTTGTGTATAAACATAAAAAAGTACACTAACCATCATTATAGGTTATACAATAAATACTAAACACAATGGTAGGATGTGTAATAGAAATAAGAAATACTTCTTAGAAAAATTCTTAAACCACATTGCAAACAAATTTTATCTTCTCTATGCATCTAATCTAAAGTGCATAAAGGTACAATGTGTTTATTAATATGTATAAAAAATAAACAAATACACATTTAAGTGAGTGACATCAATTAAAAAATTATTGCAACTATTATAACAAATTCAAAAAAATTGTATTTAAAACCCTAAACAAATCCTACTTCCAAAAATTCATTATTAGAATATTTTCTACAAAGTCCTCAATCAACGACATTAGTAATTTTCTTCTCCTGGCAATTAATTAAAATTATTTTAGAGTTAATAAAATGTGGTTGGGTACACTGAACAATTTTTAAAAGCTAAATATAAAAAATATAGTTGGGGGCATCGAGTCAAATAGTCGGGTACACATAGCAACTCCTTAAAATAATTGTTCAAACTGCCATTAAAGAACAAGATAACATTAAAAAAAAAGTTTAACCAAAACATAATGATTAAAAGGGAAATAACAAAAAAATTAAAATTAAAAGCATTAACAAAAGAGTATTGCTGGTTACAAATATATAAAATTAGATTTTCTATTTGTTTAAAAAGTGTATAAGTTTATGAATTAACATGGATTAATGAAATACTCATTGTTGATCATAAAAGTATAAAAGTAGAGACAAATTAGTCATTATAACTACGGTATCTAAATTGTCTATATTATTAAAAAGTAAGTCTTAAAAGCCATTTTCCGTAAATCAATGATAATGGTACATCACTAATCATTCAACTAATATATAACACATTTTAAAAACATTACTCTCCCTTTAACATACATATAGAAGTACATGCCTTCATATTTAATTTTGAGCTTTGCTACGGTCGAGTGAGGGAGCGAGGGAAAGGGGCGAGGGATGAGTGGTAACCACTCATCCACCTCGAGATAAATGCATCAAATTTGAGATGCATGATGACACTCATCTCAAGGTGGATGGGTCGCTTCCACCCATCCCTTGTTCCCTCCCTCGACCCCTAGAATTTTCGTTTAATTTTTATGTCTTTCACATTATAAGGTATGCAGATATGATTGCCAACTACAACATATAAGGCTGGATCTCGTGGATCATATTTTTGTCCTCCATTTTTGTACAAAAATAAAATATTGTAATTTTGATTTCATAAAATTTCCAATTATTTTATGTGGTTATTCTTATTATTTATTTATTTTCTTCTAGGATATGGGTCTCCAGACATTGATAGGTATACATTATTTATGTAGGGTTTGTTATGTATTTGATGTATACTTGATGTTATTTTACGATACGATCATGCATTTTTTTTAAATCTTGTTCTCATTTATATTGATCTGTTTCTGTTTGTTCACCTTACATTTGTCCATGAAATTCAAGTATTGTAAATCTTGCACCAACAGCTTTAATTAACATTTCATCAAATTATTATCCGAATGATTAATTGGGTAGGATGGCGGAACAAACCTAGAATTCATTTATTCTGATTCCGAGAAGTTTCGAAATGACCATATCAGTGAAAGAGACATTTAAAGCAGTCTATCCATCAACTTATTAAATTAAGATCAAATTAATTTGAGGGTTTAGAAGTTCCAGAAGTGGTAATCAACATCATAAAGACATTTGTTTTCTATAACAAGGTTTTAGTATAATTCCAATCATATAACTTGGGAATTATATCATTTTAAATTTGCATGATAACTTGACCCTTGAAAAAGAAATTTCTGCAATTTAAATATTCTGTTCTTATATTTTATAGCTTCTAGAATGGTGTATAGGCAAAGTTTGTTTATTAAAATTTGATTGACTTCTTCAGATGTCGAAATCCATCACTGTAATGGAGGAAATGGTTCAGAAAAGATTTCTATTTTTGGATCATACGCTGAAATATCACAATGACAATAATTAAAATAAAAATAAAGTAAATGGCATGACATTTCAATGGTTAGAGCTTCGTAGAACTCAGATTGTAATATTTTTATGAGTTCTGAAATCCTATAAAAATCCGATAGAAACACTAAGACTTTTCATTAATATTTACTAACATAAAAATATGAAATCATTAGTTATTTGAGTTTTTACTTCTCAGTTTTGATAATATTAATAACTTCATAACGTTTTCTTGTTGTTCTCTCATAGCTCATACAACTTGTATGCTAATTGCCAAATAAGAGCTTTGCTAGGGGTCGAGGGAGGGAGCGATAGCACTCATCTTGAGATGGATGGGTGGCTCTCTCGACCCCTGGAGTTTTCCGCCAAAGAAATAGATGAAGATGTGGAAGTTGTTTAAACCTACAACTGTTAATATCCACATCCACCATCCATTAACCTACCCCTCAATATCAAGGTCTCTAACAAATGAATGGTCACACAATTTTAGTGAATGTTTTGCGGAGCATGCCATGCCTTCAAGTACATTTTAAAGTTCAATTTTATTTTTCAAAAGTACGGGGAAATTAGGTTTTGCAATTAAATTGGCGTGCGTGATCTTGAAAGAATGATGAAATTCTCAAAGTGTTTATATATATCTTTATTTTTAAAACAATATTAATATGGTTGATGTGACTATATTTTTTCTTAATTGACATGAAATAATTGATCATTAGAAAAAAAAATTAACAATAACTGCAATCACGAAATAAAAACTGTCGATATTGTGAATTTTAACGTTTAATTTGAGTTTCAAATGTATGAGTTTATCTTTTTTTTATTTTTAGCACTAGAGTGACAAAGAATCGTCGAAATGACTGTTTGTTCATATTGACAATGATGAAACGCTATTAAAAATAACTTGCTAAAAAAAATTGATGTATTAACAAAACCATGAATTAACCTTTCAGATTGAGCTACATGAAAAAAAAAATTAAATTTTTAATAATAGATTAAGAATGTCAATGATACTACAATAAAAAAAATCTACGATGTCTAGTGTGTGATTGAATAGTACCAGGCACGTGCATCGCATGGTACCAGGCACGTGAGATTGCTTTAAAAACAATATAAAAGGAGGGATCTCATTTGTACCTAAAAAAAAGGAAGATTTGCATGCCAGACACGCACCAGGCGCCATAGAAGTGTTTCTTGGCCGCTAGAGCTCCTAGTCACTTTTGGGTCACGATAGGAGTTTTTTACACTTCTACTCATTCTCTTTAAAACACAATTCAAATATAACCTATAGAATGAGTGAAAGTGTAAGAAAACCTTATCCTAACCCAAAAATGGCTAGAAACACTGGCTGCCTAGAATTGTTGTAATAAAAATCACCTAAAATTAGTATAAGAAAACCATGAAAAGCCTCTAAAGTTGAGTTTCAAAAGTTAGAATTTTACTTTCTTTTTTTTTTAGCAATAGACTCGTAACTTTGATGGTACGATGTTTGTTCTTATTAGACATGTTGAAATCAGGGTGAAGATTAGCTTATAAAAAAAGAGTATATATATAAAAGTAGAGTTAAGTCTGATACAAACTCTATTTGCTCTTATTGAGCATATTGAAAACGTTGTGAATGTGGAAATTTTTTTTTATTTCCCAAAAAAAAACAATCCAGACTAACGTATCTGCCATATTAGTAAAGGCCCATTCCATAGATATTCTTAAACCTCTTAACAAAATTCATGTAAAAAGACTAAGTCTCATCGATTCAAAATCAAATATAAAGATCCATAACAAATTAACAAAATCTCAAAAGACCAATAACAAAATAAAGTTTTTTTTTTGAAAGAAATCGGAAGGAAACCAAGAAAGCTACGAGTGATGAGTATCTTATTTTCTAAGCCTTGACTCGGCCATAGAACTTGGCCTTCTCCTGGGATGTCTGGAAACGACCATGACCAAACTTTGAAGAAGTGTCGATAAACTTGAGCTTGATTTCCTCCATAGCAAGGCGGGAAGTCTGCTTAAGCAATGATTGCCTCAAGGTCACAACACGCTTCTTTGGCCCAACACAGCATCCTTTGATCAGAAGGTAGTCCTCCTTGACAATACCATAGTGAGGGAAACCTCCAATTGGAGTAATATCCTTTTCAGTCCTGTACCATAATTCAACAAATAATCAGTATTACATTATAGCAGGGAATTGTCGCGATATAACAGATGGCAAACAACAAAGCAGAATTCATGCAATTCAATTGTAAACTGAAAAACAAGTCAAGGGGGAATGCATTAAGAAAATTTCTCACCTATCAAACTCAGTTACACCAGTATGAGACTCCTGTCCAGCTTTCCCTAGCTTGTAAACCTTCTTATTCATCTCAGTACGGTGATGGTACCCATTCTGCCCAGCTCTGGCAACAGTAAATGAAACCCTAGCTGGATGCCATGCACCAATACAAGCAACCTTTCGAAGACCACGATGAGTCTTGCGAGGAAGACGAGTGACACCCCATCGAGTAACAACACCCTCATAACCCTTACCCTTGGTGACTCCAATGATATCAATCATCTCATCCTTTTGAAAGATAGCATCAACAGGGACTTGCTTCTCAAAAAAGCTGTAGGCAAAATCAACCTTTTGGGCAGTATCTCCACCATTCACCTGGATCTCCATCAAATGGGCCTTCTTCTGCTTCAATCCCTTCATCTTCCGAATCTACAAACATAAAAGTCACGAAAATTTATGATCGACCCAAAACATCATCTAACACTGATACAAGTTCAAGATCAAAATGAGTTGAAAACATCCAGCACAAATATGATAGAATATTGAATGAAATGATACCTGGGTGTGGGCCAATACTCGGATAACAGTACAGTACTTCTTCATCTTCTCCAACTGAGTCTGGATATCCTTCTTACCATCTTCAGATTCATACTTCTTAGAGTATTTGGTGAAAGCCTTCTTCTTTGACTTGCACCAGTTCTTGTAGAACCTCCTCTTCACCTCCTCATTGAGATGCTGTGCCCAAACAGTGTTAAGAGAGCGAAGGCCACGGGGAGTCTTTATATATCCTACAACTCCAACAACAATCATTGGTGGTGTTTCAATGATTGTAACGGCCTCACAAGTCTCCTTCTTGTGGAGCTCTGCATGATAAGTGAGATAAGCAAACGATCCAAGAAATAACATATTTTAAATAATATCAGTCTTAAAATGATAATCTAGAACGAATCTTACTTGATCCAGGCTTCTCAACATCTCTGACAATATGAGTCATCCCTGCCTTATATCCTAGGAATGCAGTTAGCCTAGGCGGCTTTGAGGGATCATCCTTAGGGAATGCCTTCACTGCAATGAACCATGAAAAAATTTTAGGTAAAAATAATAGCAACCTTATGTAGCAAAATGAAAGGCAAATCGTGTTCAAAAAAGCAGAATAGGGTAAAAGCCAAAAAATCCTGAAAACAGATACATTTTTTAGCATAACAAAGGATAGATTAAAAAAAAACATAAATATTATTGACATGAAAGTTGACAAATAGAAAATAATAACATAGCAAGAGAACGGGAGGCAAAATCTAAAAGAAGAATATAATAGAAGAACTACTCAGCCCACTTTTAAAAACTAAACATTTTAATGATCAATGCAACATATCAAAAAGGAGATTCCAAATACTTCTCACTTAGAAAAGGTTGACTTGAAAATGATCATCCAGCAATACTTTTATATTTGACATGTAAGGACATCTGAATAAATACAGTGCAGTGAGAAACACCTAATGCAAGAATCTCAGTCCAAAAACACTATTGGCAACGTACAGCGCTAAAAACACTATCACAAAAGTGCATCAGAGACTCTAATTTGTCGCCTTTTATGACCCAAACATATCCGATTTAAGTGAATAGAAGCTTTAACAGTCCAAAACATGACAAGTAAAATTTGTGATACGTAGACATCTGAATGCATGAAGTGTTATTACAAATCACTTCATGCCAGAATCTCAATCCAACAATTCTTTGGGCAACGTATAGCTTAAAGCAAACGTGCATTGGAGACTCTAATTTGGTGCCTTTATTGTTTTAACATATTGTATCTAAAAAAACTGGCAAATCAGAATATTATTTTCCAATTTACAAACAGATAAAGAATAAACAGCTGCACAATCCTAGATGTCGTGATAGCAACATACCAATCAACAAACAGTGCTACAAAATTAATCTTCATTTAAGACACCTAAATGAACATGAAGACTGCAAATAATTAGAATTAGAAACCTTTGCCCCTGTGGCGAGCAGCTCTCTTCCTGGGGAGAAATCCCAACGAACCATGCCTAGGATGCTCGAACTTTCGGTGAGACATACTGTATCAATATCAGCAAAACTAATTCTTTCAGCACAGTGAGGTAACAATTGTGGACAAAGAGCAATTTTAAATACAGATTTATTTTCACATTAGTACATTTTCAACTCTTCACCCGGGAAAAGATCAGTTCAACCAATTTCAACTTTCTTTTCATCAGTAAGCAGGATGGACTCAACAATATTAATATTTTAAGAAAGATCATTTTGAAATCAAGTCCAAAATCTATGTCAATTAGCATTCAAATTTTCACAATACTTCATCAATTTTTTTGGTTGAAAATCCTTTTACACAAATACATATAGCCTTATCGATAATCAATCAAATAAATGTCATAATCAGCCCATATAGTTCATAAAAATAATAAATTAACAAAAGGCATATTATAAAACATGAGATAGTAATCACCAACATCAAATATGTAAAGAAATGCTCCCTTTACCAAAGGCCTACGACACATAGATAGATGTCGATTCTCAGGGCTCAATGGTGTTCCTTTCCAACTACCCATTAAAGGGTTCATGGCACAGATGAAGCCCATTTCGAGACTCCAGCCTTGATTACTCATTCGCATTTTTTTATGGGGAGCTCATTTCAATCCATCCGAGAAGACAAAACTATCCCATGATTCTATAGCAAAAAATTATACATAAAATATACCAAAAAATCGATAAAAATCATTATAATATACCCAAATATAAACTGAATTTCGAACTGAACAACTGAGATTATATTATAAAACCATGTTAACAACAGTGTTGTAAAATAAGCATGAACAAGTTCATCTACTAAGAACAACAGAGTCAATGATATCTATAAGATCTAAGAAACTAAAGCAATACAAAGGATTATGATACAATGGGGTTTGATTGAATGAACAAAAACGAGGTTGAGCGGTGGAAATATTTACCTTGATCGCTCGCCGCAGCTTTCGCTCTCTCACTCTTGTCTCTCGAAGATGAACACGAAGGGTTTGGGGTTTGCTTTAGCTATGCTTATATAGCAGATTGGACGGATCAGATTTTATTGAGATAAGCGTTTACAGGGACAGTTTGATGGATGTGTTCTATTGAAAACCCTAATAAACTGCCATGGGTTAATACTATGTTATGGGTTTAGCCCATGTTTTTAACAGGGGTCTATCAATTCCACTAAGAGCACCCCATGCTCCGACCGAGCACTTGTAAGCTCGTTAAGGGAATATTTTTGAAGTATATAATTCACTTTGTTTTATCAATACCTTTCTCATTATAACTCGGAATTGATTCATTCATTTTTTTTCTACGACAACCTCCTAATCCATCTGTGTTATGAATCCGTCAACTTGCCTTCCCCTTTTTCCCAACTCTAAAACCTACTGACACCCTTTAAGGAACACTTAAGAAGGGCTAGAGTGGGTGCTCGTGGAGCATGTATTTATTCCACAACCCATCAACCGTCCAACTCAATGGATATGTCACTTTAATGTGAACACTGTTCTTGGCATTTTCATAAGCTGGTTCAGGGGATGTTTTTGAAACATGTATATTTACATTGTTTTCTCAATAACTTTTTGTCACGCTTCGAGGAAACAAAAATCCTTATATCCATTCAGGATTAGGATTATTCGCTTCTTCAAAACTCAGGACATGAAATATAACAACTGTTGAAAAATATGCTGAGAAATCGAATTAAAAGGAAGGAACGATTGTACCAATTTTGCTTGGGTTGAGTCGCGGACTAGGTCGTTCTCTTTAAGACGTTTCGCGGCTCTGCCCAAAATTGTGCAAGCAGTTTAGTAGCCCCGCCGTCCCCAGTATAAAACAGCCCAGAATCTCTGTCTCGTTCAAAAATTGCACAATAGATGAACGGTATACAAATCACCCTTAATGTCCTTATTTGCTCGAAATCACCAGGAAATAAAACAGCAACAAACAAGAAGCATAAACAGAGTTTCTAATTTCAAAAACTGTAATTAGAGAAGCATAATCTTGAAGACTCTTTGCAAGGAGCAGAAATTCGAAATTTGCTGGAAGCAGAAAATCGTTTGCAAGAACTCTATTTCTCTGTACGAAGCATAAACTGGAAGCAGAAAATCGTTTGCATAAACTCTGTTGTTTCTCTTTTTGTTTTTGTTTCTACTATAAAACTCTAAAAACTGGATGGTATTTATAGGTAGAAAACGTACAATCGAAAAACGAAAAATAGACCAGATTCATTGGCAAGATCAAATCGTGGAGAAGATATGGCAGGATTTATGCCAAAAATCGCGGAGCCAAGACGTGGTCTAAAGAGACCGTTTGGACTCAGCCCTCTTCAGAAATTGATTTTTCGTTTAAATAAAATTTCAGCAAAAAAAAATATTTTTCTTTCTAAATAACCCAACCCAACTGGACGGACGGCGGCGGCGGGCGCGAGAGCCTATCTCTCCCCTCCTCATAAAAGAGTGATACCCCTAAGGGGTCCAAACCCAAGTCCTAACTATCTTCTTATATACTCTACCTCAAAGAGATATATAGTAGATATGAGACTATAAAATAGAGAGTGGTTCAAAGATCAAAATAGAAGAGGGAGGTTCAGGGTTCAAAACTAGGTAAGCACACATTTGCTTTAATTTTTAAAAAGCCAAATTTACAACAATCCCCCACTTGGATTTTTAAAAACAATTTTCATCAAGCAATCTTTAAAATATAAGATTGTGCATAAACAAAAGTGTCTTTCGACTTGAACTCTTGCGTAGTGTTCATGCTTTAGAATATACTAGAGTAACTCGTAGTTTTGAACTCTATCTTTAACAAACATTACACGCACAACCTTACCAGGGTGAAGTCTAAAAAGCCCGTGCTTTACGGCCATGCACGTATATCCCAATGTAGTGAAGGCTCTAGGAATTTTGCCCACAAATTCCATAGGAAGCGGCCAAACTTCCACAATCACTTAGGTGAGTCTATCAAGAGTACTCTTGTAGCTAGGTACTCCACTCCACATAGAGTATAGATCTCATTAAGAGTTTTTAACTCATCCTACTATCGCTTCAGGAGTTCATGCTTTAATCTAGGAATGGGATTGCTATTTTGTCAGCATGATTCACATCATATCATTCACGACTTGTTATTACCCATTGAACCTATTTCTTGGGATCTCCAGTCTATAGGTTGGGTTACCATCGTGAATAACTCATAAAACTAAAGGCATTAGTCCCATTCCTTTCGAGGTTTTGAAAACCTTCTCTCTAGCTAATCCTTTCGTCAAAGGATCAGCTAAGTTCGCATCAGTTCGTACATGATCCACTCTCACAGCACCAGTAGATAGAAACTCTCTAACTGTGCTGTGCTTACGACGTATTTGTCGTTTCTTGCCGTTATAATAACGGTTCTGTATTTTTGCAATAGCCGCGGTACTATCGCAATGGATCAAGACAGCTGGAATCGGTCTTTCCCATAAAGGGATCTCTGCTAGCAGGTTTCTCAACCAACCTGCTTCTTTACTAGCCGTGGCTAGTGCTATAATCTCTGACTCCATCGTGGACTGTGCCAAAATGGTCTATTTCTTTGATTTCCAAGAAACAGCTCCACCAGCTATATTGAAAATATAGCCACTGGTGGCTTTGGAGTCATCTGAAAGGGTGTTCCAATCAGCATCGCTATATCCTTCAAGGACAGCGGGAAACTTCTGATAATGTAATCCGAGGTTCTTAGTCCTCTTCAAGTACCTCATGACCCGTTCAATTGCATGCCAATGCTCTATACTAGGTCTACTTGTAAATCTGCATAGTAATCCAACAGCGTAAGCTATGTCGGGTCTAGTGCAATCGGTAGCATATCTAAGACTACCAATGATGCTCGCATACTCAGATTGTCTAACACCGTCACCGGTGTTCTTGAACAATTTTACACTGGAGTCACAAGGAGTACATGCAGGTTTACAGTCAGAGTAATTATATTTATTTAGGATCTTCTCGATATAGTGAGATTGATCCAAAGAAATTCCCTTTTCAGACCTAGTAATCTTGATACCAAGGATTATACTCGCTTTTCCAATGTCTTTCATATCAAAGTTTGCACACAAGAAAGCTTTCACTTTATTCACGGCATGGATATTAGAACCAAAGATAAGTAGGTCATCCACATACAGACATATTATAGTGCAAATGCCATTATTAGCTTTATAGTAAATGCATTTGTCACTTTCGTTCACATTAAAATCATGTGCGATAACAAGATTATCAAAATTTTCATGCCATTGTTTTGGAGCTTGTTTCAAACCGTAAAGTGACTTATCTAGTTTGCAAACTTTATGTTCTTGTCCTGGAATAACAAAACCTTCAGGTTGGTCCATGTAAATTTCTTCTTCCAAATCACCATTAAGAAACGCAGTCTTAACGTTCATTTGGTGCAAAACTAGGTTATGTATTGCAGCAAGAGAAATTAACACTCGAATAGATGTAATCCTGGTTACAGGAGAATATGTATCAAAGAAATCAACATTTTCTCTCTGTCTATACCCTTTGGCTACGAGACGAGCCTTGAACTTGTCAACATTACTATCGGGTTTCAATTTCTTCTTAAATACCCATTTACATCCTATTGTCTTACAACCTGGTGGCAAATCTACTAAGTGTCAAGTTCTGTTAGAATCAAGAGAGTACATTTCATCATCGATAGCCTCTTCCCAAAAATTGGCATCTATAGAGGATAGGGCCTCTTGAAAACTAAGGGGATCCTCTTCGACTGAAAAGACATAGTTGATGCGCTATTTTAGTAGCACACAACTTAATACCCTGCTTTGTGATTTGTAGTATAGAATAAGTAGGGATCGTTCTAGACCGGGGATTAGAGGGCTTGTTAATTACACTAATAATAATTAAAAGACAACTAACAACCTAATTAATTAAATAAAAGGGGATTGAATTTTCTAAATTAAACTATGAAAATAACTACGAAAATTAATGTAAAGATAATAAACTAAAGAGATGACAAAGATGAGAAATTAGCTAAGGGTTTTATCTCCACACACCAAACATATGCTTATAAATTAATCTTCAATAATCACTTGCTAACTCGTGAGAGACAATGCTCAAGACTAACCGTGACCGCACTGCATTAATCTTATTATTTTCCCAAGTTCATTGAATTAAACTAAGAGTCGCTTTCAAACTATTTTTATCATGCTATCTAAACAGGAATCGCAAGTTAAATAGCAATCTAAGATCATTAAGTTTTGTGGAAAATATGAACACTGACTAGGCAATCACAAGTATGATCAGCATCTTGTTCTTGCCTAGGTTTTGACTTAACCTTACCAACGTTCCTTGGTATTTACTACTTGTGAGTACAGAATCATAACAATTAGGTGAAATTCTCCTATACTCTAGCCCCAGATCCTAGCATGCTTACTAAGTTGGCCACCTTAACAAACATAAAAGGAAAAGTTCTCTATAAAGCAGTTAAGCAAAACACAATCACTAATAGCAAGGAAGATTAAATTCAACTAGTTTATGAAGCACATGTTCGGGGCTTCGAATCCACCCCTAACTAAGAGGAGTTTAGCTAGACATATTAATTATGTTTAAACAATATTCCATAATCAATAATCAAACTAAAATTAAGAGAAATAGATGTTTAGAGATGAAAACAAAACACTGATCCGTGGTGGTACTCAATGGAACTGTGGTGCAAATAGCGTGAAATCCACCTCCAACACCTTCCTCACGCGAACTGCTCCTTCACTGTCTACTCCTTCGCCTTCCTCTCGCGAATTTCCTCCTTCTCTGCTTCAGTGAGAAAAGGATGTGAGGGGGATGGAGATGAGGGAGTCAGGCGAGAGAGGGATGAGGCGACTGTGGGTGTAAGGAAGACGACGAAGGTTGTCGAGAGGAAAAGGGGTCTGCGATAATGAGGGACAGAGAGAGAGGATTGAGACGAGGATGTCGGTGTTAGGAGGATCTGATGGTGGCGGTTGTAGATCGGTGGATGATGAACTGAGGACGATGGCTAAGGTGAAGGAGGACGGAAAAGATGGGTGATGATGGGTTCAGGGCGATGGACTTGCTGCGGCGGTGGGTGACGGCGGCTAGGGTTTGTGAATGTGGATGGATGATGGAAGTCGTGGATCAATGGTGTTGCTCGATGGGTGGTTTTTGATGATCCCTCAAAGCTAGGTATCTTCCTCCTTTTATTCTTGTTTTCCTCTTTCTGTGGTTTCCTTGCTTGTGTGAAGTCCTTGTGCAATTAGTATTCCTAAATTGACAATTTGCTTCTATTTTAAAGTATTGTAATTGGAAACCTGCACAAACATGAAAATAGCAATTAGTACCATAATTAACAAATAATAGCTAATAATACATATAGAAATATGGTACTAAAAATAGCATAATTATGCCCCTATCAATAGTAATCGGGGCCAAGGTTTTTAGAAGATCGTTTCCGTTTACTTCTTCTTGGCTCAGATTCTGTGGCTTTAATATTTTCATTAACCCTGAGCAAAGGTACGTTGTTTGATGATGTACCCCCACTATTCCTCGAAATAAAAGGAAATTTATCTTCATAAAAGTCAACGTCGTTTGATTCTATAATAACTTGATCTTTAAGATTATATAATCTATAAGCTTTGCTATTCATGGCGTATCTTATGAATACGCATTCATATGCCCTACTAGCAAGCTTGTTCTTTTTAGGATCAGGAATTCTAACATAAGCTAAACAACCCCAAGTTTTCAAATAAGACGGGTTTGGTTGTCTATTTTTCAGAATTTCATAGGGCGATGTTTTACTTTTCAATTTGGGGACTCTATTTAGCACATAACAGACTGTCAAGATAATTTCTCCCCACCAGTGCGATGCAGCACCGGAGTTAAGCATTATGACAACAACTAACTCGGTAAAAGTTCTATTTTTCCTTTCAGCTTTGCCATTCATCTCAGGAGAATATGGTGCAGTTGTTTCATGAATAATTCCTTGAGAATTATAGAACTCTATGAAAGTACTGCTATCATATTCAATGCCTCTATCACTCCTAAGTCTCTTAATCTTTCTATTATATTGATTTTCAACTTCAGTCAAAAATAATTTAAACATGTCAAATGCATCACTTTTATTTTTCATTAAGTAAACAAAAGTATAATCAGAACAGTCATCAATAAACGTAATAAAATAACGTTTTCCATTTCTAGTCAAGATACCATCAAGTTCACATATATCTGAGTGTATCAAATCTAACGGTTCAGATTCTCTAACTACAGATTTATGTGGTGTTTTAGTTATCTTAGCTTGACTACAATAGTTGCACTTTTCAAAATCATTTAAGGACAATTTTGGAATTAGTCCTAAGTTACTCATGTTTTTAATAATACGTTTATTAACAGGACAAAGTCTAGCATGCCAGATATTAAAAGTGCACAACATGTAAGCAGAACTAGAAATTTTATTCACTTCAACATTTAACTTAAACATCCCATCAGTAGCATACCATTTCCCCACAAATACACTATTCTTTGTGATGGTATATAAATCAGCCCCTATAATTTGAGTAAACCCAGCCTTGTTCAGAAGAAAACCAGATATTAGATTCTTTCTCATCTCTGGAGTATGCAAGACGTCTTTCAGGATAACTGTCTTTCCAGAGGTAAACTTCAGTTATACTGTTCCAGTTCCAGCAACTATAGTGGAGTGAGAATCACCCAACAACACTTTCTTGTCCTCAGCTTCAGAACAGGACTTGAACATTCCTCGATCATAGCAGACATGTCGAGAAGCACCAGTGTCGACCCACCATCCCTCGGATCCACCAACAAAATTGATCTCAGAAATCATGGCAATAAGTTGGTCTTCAGTTAGGTTCGCCTGAGGTGCAGGGCGAGATCCATTCCGGCAGTTCCTGGCCATATGCCCTGGGCTACCACAGGTGTAGCAAAGGAACTGTGCTGAATCATTCTTGGAGGGATGTTTCTGTCCATTCTGATTTCGCGGAGGATTCTGATTCTGATGATTGCGGTTCTGATTGTTCCGGTTCTGCTGGTTCCGATTCTGATGGTTCCGGTTTTTATTGTTATTCTGATTTTTCATTGTCTTTCCATTGGGTTTCAGAGAAACAGGGGTAGACTTCTTATGGTTTGAAATAATCAGAACTTCCTCTTTCTGATCTTGTTTCCTGGCTTCCTCCTCAATACGAAGTCGGGTTATCAGGCTTTCTAGGGAAAACTCTTTAGTTTTATGCCTAAGGACATTCTTAAAATCTTTCCAGCTAGGGGGCAATTTGTCTATCACAACAGCTACTTGAAATTGCTCATCTAAAGTCATTCCCTCGGATATAATTTCATGAGAAATCTTTTGAAGCTCGTGTGATTGGGTTTCCACAGACTTATCATCAATCATTTGATATTTCAGATAGCGACTGACAGCATATTTCTTTGTGCCAACCTCCTCAGTGTCATATTTCTTTCTAAGGGTTTCCCAAATATTTTTTGCAGTTTGTTCAGTACAGTAATAATCATAAAGATCACCAGACAGACCATTCAGGATAAAAATTTTACATAAAAAATCATTTTCAATCCAACGGTCTAATTCTTTAGTTTGGGTTTCAGTAGGTTCAGCAGGTATTGTTGGTTTTTCAGTATCACAAACATATGCAACCTTTTGTGTTGTTAGAAAAAACAACATCTTTTGTCTCCATCTTTTAAAGTGTTGGCCCTCAAAACGAAAGGGCCTATTAAGGTCTTTAGCAGCAATTTCAGTAATTGAATTCATGGCAGAAATAGAAATACGTCTTAAAATTGTTGAAAAATATGCTGAGAATTCGAATTAAAAGGAAGGAACGATTGTACCAATTTTGCTTGGGTTGAGTCGCGGACTAGGTCGCTCTCTTTAAGACGTTTCGCAGCTCTGCCCAAAATTGTGCAAGCAGTTTCGTAGCCCCACCGTCCCCAGGATAAAACAGCCCATAATCTCTGTCTCGTTCAAAAATTGCACAATAGATAACGGTATACAAATCACCCTTAATGTCCTTATTTGCTCGGAATCACCAGGAAATAAAACAGCAACAAACAAGAAGCATAAACAGAGTTTCTGATTTCAAAAACTGTAATTAAGAAGCATAATTTTGAAGACTCTTTGCAAGGAGCAGAAATTCAAAATTTGCTGGAAGCAGAAAATCGTTTGCAAGAACTCTGTTTCTCTGTACGAAGCATAAACTGAAAGCAGAAAATCGTTTGCATAAACTCTGTTGTTTCTCTTTTTGTTTTTGTTTCTACTATAAAATTCTAAAAACTGGATGGTATTTATAGGTAGAAAACGTACAATCGAAAAACGAAAAATATACCAGATTCATTGGCAAGATCAAATCGTGGAGAAGATATGGCAGGATTTATGCCAAAAATCGCGGAGCCAAGACGTGGTCTAGAGAGACCGTTTGGACTCAGTCCTCTTCAGAAATTGATTTTTCGTTTAAATAAAATTTCAGCAAAAAAAAATGTTTTTCTTTCTAAATGACCCAACCCAAGGGGTCCAAACCCAAGTCTTAACTATCTTCTTATATACTCTACCTCAAAGAGATATATAGTAGATATGAGACTATAAAATAGAGAGTGGTTCAAAGATCAAAATAGGAGAGGGAGGTCCAGGGTTCAAAACCAGGTAAGCACACATTTGTTTTTATTTTTAAAAAGCCAAATTTGCAACAACAACAAAAACATTAACAAAATCTGTAACCCATGAAAGGCTAAATGACTACGTTCCAATAAAAACGTACCCAATAAGCATAATTTACTTCAATCAGCGAGGTAGCTTTATGAGAATCTTCGTCTCTTATCAATAAAATAAGTTAGATGCTTTAGCATGAAAAATTTACACATAATAAATAACACATCAAAGACTGGTAGTTCCCCTATGAGGCAAACATGTCATACTAATAAGTTTATTATCTTCAAGTAAACATTTACTTATCCAACACTCACAACTTGGTAAGTCAGACCTGTAGAAAGGTTAGTAGACTTACTATCCTTCACGGAACGGTTAGAAACAAATGAATAAAATTCATAATTTATCGGTCATCATAAATACAAATTATTTTCAATCAAATACAAATCATGGTCATAATACATCATTATTTAAATGTCAACAAAATACATTTTACCTTAAGGAAAACATGTAGTTCTCATTCAATGATCGAATGATCATTTAGTTTATTTCCTTAAGGCAACTGTGCATGTAGACAAAAATTACACATATTTTCCACAATTGCACTATTCTCCTGTGTCGAATACACCTCACCCAAGTGTGCATCCATTCCCTTCGAAACCATTCAAAGCATACATGTTCCAAGTGGGGTGTCACATCGAGAAACATGTCATCTCACCCGAAGTTCGATTCATGACAAACATTACACGTACTACCGAACTCACATGGAGTGACGTACCCGATATGCAAGCAAGTCTGCATACCAAAATTATATACCACGCATACAAGCAAGTCTGTGTACAAAAACACAATTTTTTTCGAAGTTGTGAAAAAAAGTACAAAATCAAGTAAAACTCAAATGCAGCTTAGCAGGTCAAGTGCTTTACAATCAAATACTCATATTCACCCTAATGTATTAACATGTATTTTCTGACCCTTAACATTTCAAGGATCGCTATTAAACCAAGAGTCAATCTGCATATCAATCAACTTCTATTCATACTATGCACATACCAAATTATATAACAATACACATACTCAAATTCATCTCATTAAGAAATGAACCCTTGAAATTAATTTCAACGCACTTTACAACTTCATCCTCTAAACGTGAACACGCAACAAAATATACATCTGCAAATATTATCACAATTTATAATATAGACATCTAATTTTAGTAAAAAATTATTTATTACCATATACATAATAGTTTTACATAATCTATTCACTTAATTCCCACACAAAGAATAAATTACTTTAATGATTTAGTTTCAAAGATATTATCAACTCCACATGTATAAAAGTTTAGCAATAATTCTATTATAAACATAGTATTATAATTCTTCAATCTTGCTTAAATGTGATTTTTTATACGCAAATAAAAACTTTAAATAAAAGATAATTTAAAGAGTGAGAAATACTCACTTAGTTCTTCTACAATTTTTTATGTCACGTAAAGTACAAATCATCGGTTGGGATAATATCAATTTTGATTGCATTTACGTGTAAGTCAAAGTACATTGTGAAATAGATTCGATAAAGAATCTTATGATTCTTACAATCTGGACATTGATTTTACTTGCCTCGAGAAAAATCTAATCATTGGATGGACTCATAACCAACGCTATAATTGTCATATGGATGTTTTTAAATTTTGAATTTAATTTGAAAGGATGTTAACGACATGAAGGTTTTGATCCACTGTGAAACTTCATATTGTGCAGAGTTGTTTTGTACTATGAAATTTAACAAAATCTTGGTTTTGGGTTCTCTTTTAACTCAACTAATTGTTATGAAAAATATAATACAATAATTTTTCTAAACATGAACTTATAGACTTATTTATGTATTGATATCTAATCCAAAATTAATAGATTTATCTAAATAAAAATATATACGAAGAACTCACTTTACAAATACAAATTACTAATCATACGTAAACAAAAGAATATAATGAAAGAGAGCGAGAAAACTCACCTCACGCTATTTCGATTCCATCGACGAGACCTCAAAATAAATTTCAAATCATTTTAATCAAATTAAACCCAACCCCATATTTAACCATCACCACTCCTATTGGGTTTTAGATGAACCTTGAATAGTGTGTATCACATAAAATTACAGATGCAGCTAGTTTGTGCATATTTATCAACAGTTTGGCTAAAACTGGTTATTGTGGGATCTAGTGAAAAAAAATTATATTTCCACAATTTGATGCAGCAACCATCTTCCCTCCTATACAAGTTTCCTCATTTGTGTTACTCACTGGAACCACATCAAACAAGGTTGTTGCTAGGAGATTTGTATATGGAGACAATTCATATATCAAAGCACATTCAAAGATGTTTTACAAGTAACATACTATATGTGAAGTAAAGTTAGGGGGGGTATGAGACAATCATACAATGGACTTGATATTTGTCAACTTGGGTCAGCCTAAAAGTACAATTGTTCTAGGGAAACAATCCGATTAAGAAGAAACTGAACTGGTAGGTTGGACGTATGTCATATGTAGCATGCAAAGGCACACACTAATTGTGAAGAAAATTGGCATACTATGATATATAACGAAAATTCTAGGGGTCGAGGGAGGGGTTGAGGGAAAGGGTGCGAGAGATGGATGTAACCACTCATATTACTCAAGATGAGCGTTAGCGCACATCTCCAAAACGATGCATTCATCTCAAGGATGATGGATTGTTACACCCATCCCTCGCTCCTTTCCCTCAACCCTAGCAAAGCTCGATATATGAAGCAATTACAAGAATACATGGTGTGTTGTTCCTTTATATTTCCACTTTTTCACCAAACTATTAAAAAACAAAATCAAGGAATTGTGGTATAATACTTTCACTGGATGGGGGAGTAAAAAAAAAACTTATCTTGAATTCCCTTTTTGAAACAAAAATAATATAAAATAAATAGATCGGAGGGCAATCCAAAATCATGAGTTGAGTAGTCAAATTTACTAGAAGCCCCTCAATTATCTATAAAATTCATAAATAATCCTTACAATTTGGATTTTTCATTTTGTTCTCTATATTTCGTAATTTTTACAATTCAAACCAGTCCCTCTTAAACATTGATAAATTATACCAAGTCGTTAACATAATTTATTTAAAGTCTCTTCAATTATCCATTAATCATAAAAAGGTCATTCCAACTAACATTTTTATTTTCTATCTTTTCATCCACATTTCATATTTTTACAATCAAAATAAGCTTATCTCAACTCTATCGTACTTACAAGAAAAACCAATAGTTAAGTGAATAGTGATCAATGATAATGTTGTCATTTTAAACTACACATATGTACCATTTTACCCTCTCAAATTCAGATTATTTATGATAAAAAACTCGTCTGTCTCAAATATTGTTAATTATACCTAAGCCCCTAACATCATTTATTTGAAGTCCTTAATTATTTGTAAACTATACATATGCCCTTAAAATTATAAATAATTATTTTGTTTAGAATTTCAATAATAATTTTTACTTATTATTGAAATGTTGTAATAAAATAAAAAAATTATTGAATATTCGCGCATATAGAACGTGTCGACACCTTAGTGTAACATATAATGTCAGCTCCCCTTTTACTCACGTGGATTTAGTCCTGATTTTTGGAATGCCCTCCCAACTTTATCATATTTACAAGAAAATCCAATAGTGATTTGAATAATGGTCAGAGGTATTTTTATCATTTTAAACCCTTCCAAATTTAGATTATTTACGATAAAAAAACTCGCCCCTCTTAAATATTATTAATAATAACTAAGCCTATAACATAATTTATTTGAAGTCCTTAATTATTTGTAAATTATATATAGGCCCTTAAATTATAATTAATTATTTTGTTTATAATTTCAATAATAATTTTACATATTATTGATAAGTTGTAATAAAATAAAGATATAGAATATTTGCACACGGAGAGCATGTGGACACCCTAGTCTGCTTATAAAGTATTTAATTCAAGGTTGAAGTTAGGGGTGTTAATCGGTTTAAAATTGGATCAAAATCGAACCGAACTGAACTTGAGATTTGGTTTTTTGATTTTTCAAATATAAACTCATAACCGAACTGAACCGACCACTTTGGTTCGATTTCGGTTTGTTTCGTTTTTTTTCTTTTGATTTTCTATTTTTCCCATCATTTTTCTTATTTTTACTGAAACAATTCTACATTACCATTACCATATAGCTAGACTTAAACACAAAGATAAATCATTTTCATACATACAAATTTCAGATAAAAGTTGAACCTTAACAAAATTATATTATCCAAAACTAAAATAAAATAAAATATTATACCAGTTTTCTATTATGATAAAAGAGATTAGCATTATTTCATTATGATTAAACAAGCTCGAATGACTATACAATTCGACAAAACCCCCAATAGTGCTAATGCAAAAAAAATTAGTCAAACAAAAAGAAAAACATACTCAGACATATGGTGCCCAACGAGTTCCTGAACCTCCGCCCTCCTTAATCAATGAGTTCCAAAAATAAAAACATTCACCTTAGCTAAACTAAATGGGGGTAGGTGGAAATTAAATTGGGGGGGGGGGGGGGGGGGGAGTTGGGAATTGAGTTGGTGGGGTTGGGATTTGGGAATTAAATAGAGATGGGTGGGGATTGAAAATTGAGTTGTTTGTGGTGTGGCTGGGAGTTAAAAAAAATTGACACAGTTTGATTTATTCGGGGCTAAAAAACCAAACCGAAGTAACTCGATTTGGTTTGGTTTTGACAATTTGGTTTCGATTTTCGTTCGGTTTCGGTTTTTTCAGCTCTATCTATCTCATGCTAACTGTTTAAGGATTTATTTATTATTTAAATTAAATTTAATTATTGTAGAAAAACTTATGAAAATAAAACATCCTCTTTATCGATCATTATAGTGCATAGTATTTGTACGTTGAGTGAATGTCCTCTAAAGCCAATGGCATGACAGCTCGACGGTTAAAGCTTGGCGGATGGTACCACTAGGTCATGGGTTCAAACCTAGCTTGCGGCATCTTTATGGGTTCTGGGATCATATAAAAACCCTGCTTGCCTTAAAAAAAAAAAAAAAAAAAGTCCTCTAACAATTATCTTAAAAGATAAGCTATTTATAAACAAAGCCACAATTGAGATAAGAAAATGCGTGAAGAAAATAAACCATGACTTGAGGGGACAGTTGATGAAGAAGAAAAAGAAATAAATATATGAAGCAATTGATATTGTGTATATTACAATACAAATAAGAGCCCAAGAAGCTCCTTTGCAGAGTCTAATACTACAAAGAGCACCTCTTTTGGTCACCAATCTCCTATACCTAGAGGCTTAACAATAATAAGGGGTCAAAAAAAAAAAAAAAATATCTTTAGGGCAAAACATTAGTGTAACTAATATTTGTAACAATTTAACCCTAATTGTTCAGATCAAAAGATCTAATGCATTTAGTTTAGGACAATCCTTCTTATTTATTTTCTTTAAATGCTGAGGGTCAGAGGAAGACGAAGACGAAGAAGAAGAAGAAGATGATGATGGAGACGAGTGTTGAGAACTATCACCACGACGGAACTCAGAGAGCATTTGAACCACTTCTCTCATCATCGGTCGTTCAATGCTATTCTCTTGAATGCATAGCATGGCAACGAAGAATAAATGAACCGCTTCTTCCATGGGCACCGGAACTAATCTAGGATCTAGGATTTGTACTACCATTTCCTTGACACAATTTGTTGATCTCTTTGCCCATTGAACTATATCAACGCCGTCTCCAAAATCACCCACCGGACGTCTTCCAGTAATGAGCTCCAAAAGAACAACGCCGTAGCTATAAACATCGCTCTTTTCGTTTACCTTGAGTGTATAAGCATACTCTGCATGTCAAAAGCAACACAATATTAGCAAGTTCCTCACAAAAATATAATCTTCACTAAGAATAGTCATTGGGCCCATTGAAGGCCCAACTCAAAGATCTCAGCGTACAAATCTCGATGAAATTTGGGACCTTGATTTAGACATTTTGATCATATTTTTGAATTAAAATGCTAAAATAAAGTTCTTCTAATAATTTAAATAGTAATTTGAAGCTTTTCATGTGCCTGAACAGTCACAATCTTCACGGGCTTGGGCTTATTCAATTTCAGGACTGTGGGCCCAAGGGCCACCCAAAGCTGAACCATTTTACTAAAGAATTGCAAATAGATATTTTAAAAAACTTCAAGAATAAAACATGTTTAAATTAAGAGATGACATGACCACCTATAACCATCATCTAAACTCTGGGGTTTATTAGGTGATGTTTTTTAGCAAAATTGATGGTGTCAAAAAGTCGTTGCCTTTTCATTATTGCAGAATCACCTACATTTTTTATCAATGAATCGAAATAGAAAACCTCATGAATTTTTGGCATACCATTAACTTTCTTTCAAAAAATAAATTGTTCTTGATCAACAACTACCTATAGGCATGACAGCACAACGGTTAGAGCTTAGCGGATGGTATCACTAGATCATGGTTCAAACCCAACTTGCGGCATCTTTATAAGTTCGGAGATCCTATAAAAACCCTGATTGCCTTTAAAAAAAAAAAACTACCTATAAACATTGAGAGGAGAAACACTACTAAAGTCCTAAACATAGCAATTAAGGTAAACCCTAGTAATGCTACAACCAAATCATTTTGAAATAAATCCCCCAATAAGAAACAAGTTCATCATATTTTCTATATAATTTTGGTTCAAAACACTAAAAATATGCTTCCAACCAAGGGGTTTGTGTTTGTAAAAGATTTGAGGTTTTTAGTGGAAGTGTCAGGTTGCTTTCGCGACACCCAATCTCTGTCACAAATACGCAAAATCGATGAAGTGTCACAAATTCTATGTGTCAGATTTGACTCAGAGATTCAGATTTTCTGACTCACCGATTCAAAGGGCACGGAAAAAAGTGTCATAGAGACCACTGAGTCAGTGACATCGTAAACACGGCCAGTGTTCTGTACTATCACTTTCATCCTGACCGTCGGTCAGATGTAATGATCTCGAGACAAACATATCGATAATATGTCACAGTATGCATAATAAATCATTCAGAAATTCTAAATGTCGAGGAAGTGGGCGAGGAAACCAGCGAGGGAAGGGAGGTGGCAGCGGGAACCGTTCACCCCCTCGGGATGTGTGCCCACTTTTTTTGTGCATGCATCCCAAGTAGATGAATGGTTCCTCCCCTGCCACTTCCCTCCCCTCGCTAATTTCTCGTCACGTAGAATCACTCAAATCAATATGAAAACACTGTTTTTACAAAATATCTAAGGGTGTGTTTGGTTTTAAGGAAATCTCGAAAAATTAGCTACGTTTCCCATTCACTTTACCATTTCACAAACATAGAAAAATCTACGAAAAAATGTTTCACTATCTATGAGTAAGGAATTCCTATTTGAAGTATTCACAATTCGATATAGACCCATAATGTGCGTAAATAATAAATAAATAAATAAATAATGTGAGTAAATGCACATACCTGGTGCTATATAGCCATATGAGCCTGCAATTGCTGACATGCACTCTGAGGCACCACCATCCAGCAAAAACTTGGCCAAACCAAAATCGGCAACATGAGCTTCAAAGCTTGAATCCAAAAGAATATTGTTTGATTTAATGTCTCTATGAATCACAAGAGGATCACAATCATGATGAAGATAACACAACCCTTTTGCAGCTTCAATGGCAATTTTGTATCTCAAATCCCACCTTAAGGCCACCTTTCCATGCAAAGCTTCACCCAAGCTCCCATTCCTCATGTACTCGTACACAAGCAAATTTGTCTCATTGTTCGAACAAAATGCTAGTAGTCGGACTATGTTTCTATGTCGTATGTTGCCTAGGGTTCGTATCTCGTTCTTGAACCCGTGGTCGTGGCTATTGGGTCCGAAGCCTAGTAGCTTTTTGACAGCTATTTCGACCCCATTGGACATTTTTCCAACATAGACTATCCCAGCGCCACCACGGCCTATCACATTGCTGTCTTTAATGCATTCTAGGACGTCCAGGATTCCAAATTCGACCTTTTGGAATGTGGTCATTTTCCATGACCCGGAACCGGACCTTTTGAAGGACTTGGCTTTGATGATCGCTGCGGTTGCAAAGACTAGGGAGCATATTAGAAGGGCTAGTGCCAAAATGAGCTTGAAGTCGCTGGGAACTTTATTGGGTTTCATCCCAATTGTTGTGAAGTTGCATGGGTTGTTTAGAGATGATCCGCAGAGGCGAGGATTGCCTGCATAGGATGAGGCATTGAAGTATGAAAACTGGCCTAGTTCGGGTAGTTTACCGGAGAAATCATTGAAGGAGAAATCTGCAACAGTTAAGCTCTTCATGGATCCGATTGATTTAGGGATGGTGTCATTGAGATTGTTCCGAGATAGGTTCAAGTAACTCAGGATATGAATGTTGGAAATCTGGGATGGGATGGGGCCTGTGAGGTTGTTCTGGCTCAGGTCTAGATAGGTGAGATGGGAACAATTGACAATGTCAGGTGGGATGTTGTTGGTGAGCGCGTTTCGACTGAAATCTAGCTTGACAATTTGTCTAAGTTTTCCTATTGAAGGTGGGATTGAGCCTGAAAATTTGTTGCCATTGACTAGGAGGATTTGGAGGGAGGAATAATTCGAAATTGAAAATGGCAATGGCCCTGAGAAGAGATTGTTTGATAAATCTAACTGGCCTAATTCAGCTAGGTTTGCCATGCTGTCCTTGTTTTCCTGCCAACCGCCCGACAAATAATTGTTCCGCAACTCGACAAAATTCAGCTTGGGCAAGTACAAGAAACCATCTGGGACACTGCCATTGAGGTAATTATCGCCCAACCGCACCCTCGAGAGGCTTGAACATGTTCCTAGGCCATCTGGGATTGGACCGAAGAGAAAATTCTTTTGAAGAATGAGTTTTTCGAGCTGCTTTGACGAACAAAGTGTTGCCGGAATTCTTCCAGTAAGCTTGTTTGACGAAAGATCAAGCAATTGTAGCCGTCCTGTGTGGCCCAAGTTCTGCGGAATGATTCCCGTAAAGTTGTTCTTCCAAAGCTGAAGTGTCACCAAATTAGGCAAATCTGCAACGAATTCTGGAACAGACCCATGCAATCTATTCATGAACAGATTGAACAAACTCAACTTTTTGAGATTAATGAGCTCAAATGGGATCTCCCCAGTGAGGGCATTTATTGAAAGGTCGAGATTCAGAAGCCCAGTTAGATTTCCTAGTTGCCTAGGAATTGAACCAGATAGCAAATTCATATGTAGGTACAGTGTGTCGAGCGATACCATATTGCCTAGTTGGTGAGGAATGTGGCCGTCGAGTCCACAGCTTGAAAGGTCTAAATGGTTCAGGTTGATCAACTTGCCGAATTCGACAGGAATCCCGCCTTCAAACACATTAAAATGGCCCAAGTAGAGCCATTTCAAGTTTGTAATATTCCCTAGCTCCCCAGGAATTCTGCCAAGGAGATCATTCCCCATGAGTGACAAGTACTCCAGCGCAAACAATTCACCATAGCTAGCTGGAATTCTCCCGTAGAAGAAGTTCCCACCAAGGTCTAGGTACTGGAGTTTCGACAAAAATGTCACATTGACAGGAAGCAGAGCTGTGAAATTGTTGTTGTAGGCATCGAAAACCTCCAAGTTCATAATTTTCGAGTAGTCCCAGTCTAGGCCACCACTGAACTGATTGTTCGAAATGTTCAAAGACTTCAAACTACTCAAATTTTCAATCCGAATCTCCCCTGTAAAGTTGTTCCCATCAATCGAAAGACTCTCCAGGGCATCCAGCCCTGCAAATGTAGTCGAAATAGACCCGGACAGATTCAAATACGAAACATTGACAGAAACTACGCGCTCTTTAGCACATTCAACTCCAACCCATGAACAAACTGAGCTATAATTCGAATTCTCCCATGTAACCAATGCGTTTGAAGGATCGAAAAGGCCTTGTTTGAATGAGGACAGTATGTGAAAATCATCTCTAAGTGAAGTGGAAGCAGAAAGGCAAGGGACTAGCAAGGAAGGAAAGAAAAGTGTTTGGACAAACACAAGTAGAATAGTTTGGATGGTTTTCATGGTATTGTTTGGTTGAATGACTTATTCATGAGGTTTCAATTGAATTCAGAGAAATGGGTATGAAGGGACTGGAATGAGAGATGAGTTTATGTATTGGATCAAATGAGAAAGGAAAGTAATCATGAAGTAATGAAGGAGCATCTTCAGACACCACAAAGTAGTAAGAGAGACTTCACATACAAGGAAGGAAGAAGATGACTAAGAAGCTCTTTTTCTTTTGAGTGGGAAAGAGTGATTGAAATGGTAAAGAGAGTAAGAGTTTCTACTGTTTATCTCTCAATAAGCTTCTTTTGAGCTCTCTATCAGATGGATAGAGAAGAGAAAAAGCAAAAGAAGAGAGGAGGGTGGTTTCTTTTTTTCTCTTTTGTTATCTTTCACCACTTTTTGAGTCATTTGGAAATGCTCCTTGGAGGGTTTTGAATTTGGAATGAGGTCCTTTTTTTTGAGGAATTATTGTAATACTTGGAGGGTGTAGTTTTTTACCTAGTAATTAATGGTCACAATTGGGTATGTAGAAAGGTTGAATTTCGAAAGAAAATGACCTCGGTTTGTAAGTTTAGTTCTATGTAATGAAGAAGATAATCATAGGTTTTGAATTGAGATTCAAGCATTGGCTTGAAGTTGAAGTTTATTATCAACAAAAAAAAAACACCGAATTTAGTACTTTGATCTAATAGTTAGAAACAAACAATCTGAATTTAGTGATCCACTTCATATCTGAATTAGAAAGTAGTAAACAAATAAGGGATAAGAGCGAGAAAGACTGTAAACTAGTATTAGTATAACCAAACTAATGTAACAACCAAGATTCTTCTCGTTATTAGATAACAAACAACTAGAGGCGTACAAGGACGATAATATTTCTGTCTGGGGAGCCCATTTATACCGCTGGGGCTTGCCTTTCAAAAAAAGAAAAAAAAAAGGACGACAATATTCATGAGCGAAAGAGGAAAAAGAGAAGAATATTAAAAAAGTTTATGATGTTTGACTAAACAAAGACCCTCGAAATCATAATGAAATTAGGGCAAATTTTAATTACCCATTTTGTGAGAGCATCTTCAAATGAGGAAATGAATAAAGCCGTTGGATAACAGAAATTTAAAAAGTTTAATAGGGAGGAAAGAAAAAAAAAAGGTAAAGTGATTCCTTTCTTCAACTGACAAAAATACCCTTTTCTTTTTCTTGATAAAGAATACCCTTGGCTCCCTCCCTCCACTTTAGATGTGATGATAAATTTGCCCAAGATTTTCCTCTAATGAATGTTTAACAAATGAGGTTAGGTTTGTCATTTAGATAATTTCACGGCACTCAATTAAGGTTTATGCGACGATGATTATTTATTAAGTAATAGAAAAACCTAGGATTTTGATTTCGTGTTTTGTGTTAAATTCGGTTATCTGATTTTATGAAAATATTTCGATGTGTAAAGAAAAAACGTAAAAATTTCGAGAATAGATGAAATATATATAATGAATTTCGTGACTGTATGAAATATGTGAAAAAAATAAGATATAATTAAATAAATCTATTAAAAACATTAACAAAGCCTAAGTATCAAGAAATGAAACAAACATAAAGTCAATATATAATTAGGAAATAAGTGTGGTTTTAAAAAATCAATATATAAGTAAAGAAATGATAATTAGAAAATTACGGGGTGGTTTCAAAAAATCAAAAAATAATTAGAATGAATATAACTAGAAAAAAACCCTCGAAATTTCACAAAAAAGAAAATTACGAAAAAACCCCTCGAAAAAATGTAATTATTTTTTTTCGCACTTTTTCTTTTCATAATTAAAAAAAACGAAATTTCGCATAATTTCACAAAATCACATTCCTTGTCGAAAACTACTTCAAAACCACCTTAAACCCCATGAAAAGTGACTCAAGATTTGCCTTTTTAATGAATGAGATTTGGTTAGGGTTCTCCTAACCAGCCATTGTTTACCATTGAAATGGAGCTATAATGGTCTTCACTCATAAGTTATACACTCATACCTCACTATGAAGAAGAGTATATAGAGAATTGGAATGATGAACTTATCAAACTAAATCTTTGATGGATCTTGACTATCATTCTCCATTGTCAATGGTCATACTTTTCCTCAACATAATTATTGTTTGATATAATATATATATATATATATATATATATCAATACATTCACTTTCATTAAACCAAGAAAGAATGTACATATATTGATGTACATTCACTTTCTACGTATTATTTTTTTGGTATCAATACATTCATGCAAATAAATAAATAATGAACATTATTATCATATAATAATGATGTTGTCTTGTAAGATAAATATATATTATAGTTACAAGTAGCATGGGTATGTTTAATGTGGAAAATAAAGGAATCAATGGAGTATTTTGTTTTTCTTTCCTCTTTAATAACTTTATTCCTTCCCTCCATAGAAGGATGGACCAAGTCTCTATATTTAATGGTGTGTTTGTGCTTTAAAAGAGAAGAGTGAAGAGAGAATAGTCTTAAAGATGGGGCTGAGAAAAGTAAAGCAGAGAGGCCTGTGCTTTGATCTCCCACTTCTTTTAGAAGAAGAAAAAAAGAGAAAGAAAACAATTACATGACCCCTCATCACATGGAAAAGAGTGCATTTGTATGAACTTGAACTTGAACTTGTTTGGCAACACCACCACCTCTCTTCCCTTTCTTCTTTATTCCATACCACTTTATTTTTATTTTTCTTGTAAAAATGTGAACCAAATCTTTGAATATAACTGTTATTGTGGTCCTTATGATGTAGAAAAAAAGAGGTTTCTTAAGGGCAAATTAGGTTTCTAATGGACGCTTTGAATTTAAATGTCGTTTTGTTGTTTGCAGGAGCAAACTCTAGACTTGTGATATCATCAGCTATAAGTCTTATTATTACGTGTAGTAAAGTTTGAAGTCTAAATGAAAGACTCTGGCCTAACTACTCTTCACGACCCTTAGAATTTCACAAGTATATACCAAGATATCCATTACCCTAAAACAACCGCAAACCGTATTTGTATTCAAAATTTTCACCAATTTTCTGATTTGCAACTAGTGATTTTTCTTTTGTCATTTTTAACGTTTTTATATCAAATTTAAAATCTCAGCTACTCAAAAAATAAAAGAGCAACAACTTTGAACCTGTATCATAAAAATTCCCACCTGTGAAATTATTAGCTCATCTCCATCTGCAAAACCTAAATTTAGTGACCAAACAGTGACTCCACTTAGGGCTGTTCCCATAATATTAAAGACAGAGGTTTCCCTTTGTGAAGGGTCTTTATCTCTTCCTTTGTGAAGGGTCTTTATCTCTTGGTATAGGGCAGGTGAGCCATCCCATTTTGAGGAGTCACTATCGAGTTGGGGGGTTGGGAAGGGAAGTGAAGGGAAAGTGCATATGGGTTTAAAGGGAAAGTCTAACCCCAAATATCAAGATTACTTTGAGGTGTCAAAGAAGGGTAAGTACAATCTTTGCCAAAGGGCATTGTGTTCTTCCTATATCATTTGATCCCTCAATTTGCAGGTTGATGACTTTCATGCAATGGTTTAAACTGCAGTTGAAAATCTTGGGCCCCTACCATGGGCCTCAATTATATTTCTTCGATTCGGAGTCGAGTCGATTCATCAAAGTACCGGTTAATCTAGCCTAACCTTAAAGAGACTTACGTGGTTTGGCAATAATGTTTGTCCATCAGGTGTACTGAAAATAAAGTAGAACCTGACAAAACTTGATATGTGTTAGGTTTGCCTTCTCCATTAGCTTAAGGTTTGAGAGTAGACGACAATTTAACAAATGTATAAACATATGCGTTTATTGTAGTGTTCTAAAAAGCGTTGGGCGGTGAGCGGACGGCGAGCAGGTGCCTAGCGCCCAGGGGCCTAGGCGGTCTTAGGTTTTGTATTATAACTTTAATAATTTACAAAAGTTAAGCATAATACCTTATCAATTACATCTAATTTAATGCCAAGATACATATACAAAATTAAAAAAACATGAAAAATTAACAATCATGAACAAAATTTATTAAAACTCAAATGATTGAAGTTGGTCATGATGGATACTATATACAAAGTTGAATTTGTGGACAAATATCCAAACCTACTTTTTTTATTTTTCTTCAAATCGTATGAATGACTACAGTCATGTTTGATAAAATCTACATTACTAAAATTGATACCGGCATCCTTTGAGAATTCTATTAAGTAATCATCCTTTGCTACATTCAGACATATACTGAATAAAAAAACAATTAAATTGTTTATTTCCAAAAAAAAGAAATAAAATAAAATAAGAACACAATCAGCCTTATTAAAATAAAAAAATAATTCGCCCAGACGCTAAGACCCCGCCTAGACTGCCCAGAACCCGCCCAACCATTAATCTGGGCATTTCTGTAACGTCTAGCGCCTAGACCGATATTTAAAATGCTGGTTTATTGATCTGACTCGTCTTAACTTCCTGGAAAATGTTCATAATTTTTTTTTAACCAACTCATATTATTACCATAAAGTAGTTAAAACACGTTATTAATATAACAAATGTAGTTAGACAAAATCATGATCATATCATATCAAGGAAAGTTTTCTCCTTATGTCTATTAAAGAGCATGCATACAACACCCACAAACCCTAAACCCACAAAGCCTCCACAGACCACAATAATGAATAATGCAGAGACCATAGTACAATATAGTCAGTCAATCTTTTTAAACAGAAATTCTAAATGGCGATGAAATCAGCGAAAGGAGGGTGTGACCACTCACTCCCCTCAAGATGCGTGCTTGCACTTTTGAGATGCGCAACAATGCGAATCTCGAGGGGATGAGTGGTAAAACCCCTCCCCTCGCTGGTTTCCTCGCCCCTTTCCTAGACAATAAGAAAGGTTGCTCTTTAAAAAACAAAAAGATTACTAGTTTCGGTACTCCATCTCCCAGTGCTTGTCCTGCAAAAATGATCACTTAGATAATCCTCCGCAACACTCCTTACTTCTTCTTGCCATGACATGTTGGCTTGACATTTGTTAATCTCAGATGTCAGAGCTTTTTTTTTTTTTTTTTCATTTTAGAAGATGATTTCTACAAAATCATGGAATGTTCTCGAGATACCGCAAAACATGATTTCCTGATCAACATGTTATAGTCGAAGAACCCCAATCATGTTTTTGTCATAAATCAATCTTTCCACATCAAAACTCTTTTCTTTCTACCTGATATACTCTACTTAAAAACCACCTACTTAATCAGTTCAGCAGGGGAATTAACATTTTTCATAACCATATCTTTCGCGAAAACAAAACCTTCTAACTGAACTGTCAAATATATAAATAAATACACATTAAAATAAAAAGATGTCGATGCTTAAATTGTTAAGGAGGGAAGCTAATTAACTAGATGAACATGATCAGTCACTAATGAAAGAGAAACAGAATAATTAAAGATGAAAAAATAAAGAAAAGCAAAAAACCAAGCATTTAGCCTCACATCCTTTGAATAGCTTTGTGTATATGGCCAAAGAAGACTGCTTTTCTTTTCTTTGGAGTTATAGCTGTCTGATTGATAGAATAAGTATCCTTTAGAAGCTGCCAATAATGGTCTGAGTGATTTTAAATAAAGTCATTGTTAAATTATTCTGACCATTTTTTCTATGCACATCTCCCCAATATATGATGGCAAATGACTTAGTCTATTGTAGCTCTCCTTCCAAATAAATTCCATACAAAAAAAATAGTGCTCTTTCTTTCTATATAATAAATATTGATCTTCACTTTTTAACATTTAGGTTTGTTGTTGTGGTGCTAAGGTGGGTTCAAATGTCTCAAAAACCCAACCCTAGAAAAACAGTCAATAAAGGGTGTTCATTTTCTCTTTTTCTATATATTTCTTATTTTTTCTTCCCAATATATATATATATATATATATATATATATATATATATTTTCTTTTTGAATGGTAGGGTTTTAGCTCAAATGTCTCAAAAGCCCAACTCACTAAATTTAAGGCAATAGTTGTGGAAGAATTTTTTTTGAACTGCAGAAAACCTAGGAAGATAATAACTTTGTCATTTTTTGTCATCCTCTCAGTATTAAAAATTTCATTGTTTTGTCTTGCTTCAATGCGAAAGCGCATGTGTGATGCATGCAATTATCGGTATGCAAAAACTTTGGGTTGCATTGAAAACCAACAAACAGGGTATAAAAAAGAAAAAACAACCATCTAGTCAACAATTCACTTGGTGAGTTTAACCCACAGATTAAACCCCATTGATTTATCTTTTAGTTTGGGTGAGAAGCTAATTTAAGGAAAATTTTCTTCCCTGATGTAGTTTGGTGAGGAGCCATCTTTAAAAAAAATCGTATTTATAATACATTCAGAATATATATTAGAAACTTTTGAATGATACCCGCTACGACATCATTTTCTTGCATACATGATAGTGACCTAAAAACTACAGCTAAATCAACTAAGAAAATGAATCAAAACACCATCTTTCGAAAAAAGAAAAAAAAAAGATTTGTATTACTCAACTAGTAGAATTTACATGAAAACTTTGAATAGTATTCCCACTGCAATATCATTTCTTTGCACATATAATTAACCTAAAAACTACAACTAAAGCAACTGAAAAAATGAATGTCATCTTTCAATGAAAACTTATAACTTACGGAGCAGAGGGTGACCACTGATAAAGTGCATGAGGGAGCCAAGCTTTAGTGCAATGTCGATCTTGATATGATATAATATCATATCTTAGGCACTTTTTAATAAAAAATCTTGAGTTCAGACCCTATCCAACAATCTGTCAGAATCCAGGCGTAAATAATCTTACATATTTGATTCACATTAAGGAATAATTTAGCATATAACATTAAGACGAAAGTACTGAAAATTATAAGATCATATGTTTCTCCAAAAGATATTAGATTGGTGTGAGACAATGATTAGCCTGGAAGGTACTGATCGAACGGCGTGTTTGGGTCTAATCCTCATGAGTTCAGACCCTAAAAATATAGTCCAGTGTCCAGACCAAACCATTACCAGATCATATCCGATTCGAGCTCAAGTCTCACCCGACCCATTGACCCGTTGACATGCCTAAAGTTTTTCCATCCAATGCCAAACTTCGCAGGTCTATAACCCTGCAAACGTACATATACTGCTGATAATATATGTCCCCCTTTGACATTATTGATTGACCTACTGGGCTTAGTGCAATGCTAAGTCATATCTGAATGCTTGTGCTACTCCTTGTCTGGTCTATCATCAGCACTCATTGCCCCACTTCCCAGTATCCACTCAATTACTCCATTGCTCACTCAAGCATATATTCACTTCCTACCCAAATTATGTCATCCCATCTCATATTATACAAGTGACTAAACCCTACCAGCTCTAATATATTCATGGAAAGCTAGCATACTCAAAACTCAAGTGATTCCCTCTTTGAAAAATTTCTCCAAGTGGGGGCATCATAGCTAAAGTACACTTTTGTAGTTTGCAATTCATCACTATCACAAATGAGGAAACCCCATTTTCTCTCAATTCCTTTTGAAATTTACTTATATGACGCTGCATGCTTTTAATCGAAAAGAAGAACAGAGCAGTGATGAGGACGAAGAAAAGTAGGAGTTTTAAAAGGCTTACTAATGTGAATCGCTAACTTGTATATTAATTCGAATGTTGACTATGTAAATATGCTCCATTATGTTTGTTTAATCAATTTCACTTCTTCAATCTAAGAAGTAAAACAATCGCGTGCAGCACGCATGCATCACTGCAACCATGCGTACAGAGGGATATACCAGCATTGCCATATTGTTGGGGGTTAATTAGTCTGATAGAATGAAGACACCATGGACTTGTTATCAGAAAAATGAAACCAAGGACTTGAGTATTACAATAGATATCTTCTATCATACAACTACAAGAACTTGAAATGCAAAGAAAAACCAACTCTTACAAGATAGTAAACAGAACCTTAATTGACTTATGAACGTCGACACACAGTTCATTTCCTGTTTTTCATCTGGTTTACATGGTTGTTCTATTTTTGAGACTGTGTGGACAAACTTTGAATATAGTTTCAAGGCACAGGGCTTTACATCTAGACTATTAAAATTATATTTGCAGGTACATCAGTCATCCAACTAAAATTATTCCTAGGAGTAGTAGTTTCTCTAAGGGGCAGAGACTTCATGACCTATATATTTGTCATCGAGTTCTATCCATCCCTGTATCTTAAACATTGGTTCTCAAACAACCATGTATCTTTAAGTTCTGGAGCATGCCCTGATTATTGTGACTAGACCACAATAATGTTCACCTACAAACCTACAACAGACTAAAACCTAAATACTCTCAATGAACTTAGCCAGAAATATCAAGGGAGCAGATCGAATCGAAGAAACCAAACAAAACAAGAGAGGAAAAAGCAAACAGCAGAACATAACTTTTTCCAAAAAAAAAAAAAAAAAATTTCCAAATCAATATAGCTTTTCTTCTTTACTTTTCCCTACCAATTACAATGGTGGTGAAACCAATTTATACAAGTTATAATAAGCAATTTGTCACGATTGAAAGGAATCCAAAAGTTCTGGCGCAAAAACAGGGAAAGCAATAACAAATCAAAAGTTTTGAATTTTGGAGGGAAGGGTATAACAGTAAAATAGCTATGGGTAGTTAGAATAGCACATGGGGTATCCACGTGTATGAAATGTATTGGGTTTCATTTGTAATTCCGTTGGGACTTTAGCTATAAAAAGATAAGAGAGGGACTGAGTTCAATATGTAAAATCCAGTGGATCTGAGGCTCATGTTCAAGGAACATTGAGAGTTACTTGTATCTTTCTTTTCAATTTCAATAGAAATCCATTTCAATTCTCTGAATTGCTATAGAAGTGTGACATTTGGTATCAGAGCATAGATAGATCCAACCTTCAATCATGGAAACAAGGGCTAGAGAGATGGAACAGTTCATGAGGGAAACGAAGAAGGTCCAAGCCGAAACTTCTGGGCAAGTAGAGGCTCTGAAGATGGATCTTCAAAGAGTGGAACAGACCGTGGAAAATCAGGGGAGACAACTTGATGCAAAGCTGGATCATCTGCTTCAAATGTTGCATAATCAGGGAATCAATCACATAGACACTGAATCAAACATTCCACAGGCGTCGGGACCAATTCACAACTAGACCGGGGGTACTCAATCCTTAGCGTCTGAGAATGGAGGTAATTTTTTCCGTTTTCCTAGAATTGATTTCCCACACTTTGATGGATTGCACCCTAGATCTTGGATCAAAAAATGTGAAAGGTATTTTGATTTACATAGTGTGAATGATGAGAACAAGGTTGCTATTGCCTCAATTCACTTAGAGGGTAGGGCAGATACCTGGTTTCTCGATTATCAAATAGGGAAGACAACAATTAAATGGGCTGAATTGATGAATGATATATGTTTACGTTTTGAGAACCCAACTGATGAAAACTATGTAGCTTCATTCAATAAACTCACACAGACTCAGACAGTGGAAGAGTACTTTGAGAAGTTCGAAGAGCTCAAATCCTTAATGCTATTTCATAATCCCATGTTATCTGAGAGCTACTTTATATTGAGTTTTTTGAGTGGGCTAAAACCAGAGATTAAACTGGTTGTACAAATGTTCAGACCCTCCACTATAGCACATGCATTTGCACTAGCTAAGCTACAAGAAGCATGTGCACCACCCCTCTCCATCACCCAACGAAGATCATTTCCATCTACTTCTTATACATCAGTATTGCCTAAGACTCACATTACACCCTCAACCTCAAAGCCATTCCCACAGCAATCCACCTCCCATATATCACCACCATCCGTAGCTTCCAATACTTTTTTTCCCAAACCATCTTCTTCATCTTATACACCTCATACATCAAACCCCAGATCTACAACTAATATGCCTCCAATCAGACGCCTAACTGCGGCTCAGATGAAACTAAGAAGGGAACAGGGCTTGTGTTATAACTGTGATGAACGGTACAGGCATGGTCATTTGTGCAAGCAACAACACTTATACTTACTAGTGGCGGATGAAGAAGCTGATCCAGAGGAGTCCAACACTAATGGGGACACTGAAGACTTGGTCCAGGAGATTCAAACAGATATGGAATTGTCTCTCAACGCTTTACAGGGTAGTGTTTCTGCAAATACTATCTTGCTCAAAGGTCTAGTCAAGAAGAAACAGATTTCCATTCTTATTGATACGGGCAGCACGCATTCATTTGTAGACCCAAGGGTGATTAAAGAGATACAATGGCCTACCATCCTTACTCCTCAAATGGTGGTATGAGTGGCCAATGGACAACAACTCATTAGCAATGCTCTTTGTTCATGTCTCAAGTGGACTATGCAAGGGCTCCAATTTGAAGGAAAAATCAGACTTCTACCTCTTGGGGGATATGATATGGTCCTAGGGAGAGATTGGTTGAAACCTTTCGGGGATATTGTGATCAACCTCCAAAAGCTCCAATTGACTCTCACTATCCAAGGGCAGCCTGTTACTCTACATGGGATCTCTAGAGAAGCTTCCTTATCACTCATTGACACACAAGGTATGGCCAAATTCATTAAGAAGTTTGTTCCTTCCTGTTTTGGACAGATTTTCTCACTCACCACTTTAGAAATAGTCTATCTATCCCATTGGCACTAAAAGATATCCTCCATAGTTTTGATGACATCTTCCAAATACCTACTTCCCTACCTCCCCATAGGCCTTTAGACCACAAAATACCCATCAAACCCAATTCCATTCCCCCCTCACAAAATCCCTATAAAATTCCTTATATGCAAAAGGGAGAGGTAGAACAACTTATCAAAGAGATGTTAGAGTCAGGACTTATTCAACACTCTACTAGTCCTTTTGCTGCCCCTATCCTTTTTGTCAAGAAAAAAGACAATTCATGGAGGTTTTGTGTAGATTATAGAAAACCTAATAACCTCACCATTAAGGATAAGTTTCCCATGCCATTAATTGATGAGCTATTAGATGAGCTCCATGGTGCTACAATTTTCTCAAAACTTGATTTAAGATCAGGTTATCATCAAATAAGAGTCCATTCCCCAGATATACACAAGACCGCTTTCAAAACCCATCATGGACACTTTGAGTTTAGAGTCATGCCTTTTGGGTTGACCAATGCCCCGACCACTTTTCAAGCTTTAATGAACCAAATCTTTCAACCATTCTTGAGAAAATTTATCCTAGTCTTTTTTGATGATATCCTTGTCTATAGTAAAAATAAGGAAGAACATGTGTCACACTTGCACACTACTTTTTCCATATTGAGACAACACCAACTTTTTGTAAAACTTTCTAAATGTTCATTTCTCCAACCTAAACTTGAATACCTTGGCCACATTATTAGTTCCAATGGTGTCGAGGCCGATCCCCAAAAGATAGAAGCTATGAACACTTGGCCTACTCCTACCACACTCAAACAACTAAGGGGGTTTTTAGGTTTCACGGGATATTATCGAAAATTCATTAAGGGTTATGGCTCAACCTCTCACTAATCTTCTCAAGAAAAATTCATTCCTTTGGTCACCCATAGCCACCCAAGCCTTCCTAGCTCTTAAAGAGGCCATGTGTCATGCTCCCGTACTTGCCCTACCCAACTTCAATGCCCCATTTTTTCTTGAGACTGATGCATGTTCTAAGGGTGTGGGAGCTGTCCTTTCTCAAGGGATCATCAGCGTATTAGATACCTTCTATCTCAAAAGGTCACCACAGTGTTGCAACAAAAGTGGTTGTCCAAGCTTTTGGGCTTCGACTATGAAATAGCCTATAAGAAGGGCATTGATAATAGAGCTGCTGATGCTCTTTCCAGGCATGATTATGATGATCCATAGTGCATGGCCTTGTCAGTTGTGACTCCTGTGTGGTTACAAGAAGTGTCAGCTAGCTACAATGGTGATTCTCATGCCAACAATCTAATACAACAGCTGATAGTTGACCCCCAGGCTGTCCCTCCTTATTCTTATGCCAAGGGACTGCTTCACTACAAAAACAGTATTTACATTGGGTCATCAGGTTCACTAAGAAGCCAGATTGTGACTGCTTTGCATTGCTTTTCAATAGGGGGCCACTCGGGAATTACTGCTACCTACCAAATGATGAAGCAACATTTTTATTGGAAGGGAATGAAAACGTTTCTAATTCAGTTTATAACTAAATGTGATGTTTGCCAGAGAAACAAGCATGATCAGTCTGCTTATGGAGGTCTTCTTCAGCCCTTGCCAGTACCAGATCATGTCTGGCAACACATTACCTTAAACTTCATCGAAGGGCTCCCTCCATCCAACCACAAGTCAATGATTCTAGTCGTGGTGGACATACTCACTAAGTTCAGCCATTTCATGGCCTTGTCACACCCTTATACATCTTCCATGGTAGCTGAAGTATTCCTTCAAAACATCTATAAGTTACATGGACTGCCTACATCTATTGTGTCAGACAGAGATCGCGTGTTCATTAGCGCTTTTTGGCAGGATCTCTTTACCTCATTGGGCACTAAACTCTCCCTCAGCACGGCCTATCATCCTCAAATGGATGGCCAGACAGAGAGGACAAATTCCTGCTTGGAAACATACCTTAGATGCGTGACTGGAGAGATACCAAAACATTGGTCTAAGTGGCTCTATCTTGCGGAGCATTGGTTCAACACCACATTCCATTCAAGCCTCCAAACCACTCCTTTCCAAGCTTTGTACGGGTATAACCCCCCACTCTTAGCATTGCCACCTATTACGTCCACTTCAATTACTGATGTTACAGAGTATTTGAAAGAAAGAGATCAGATGGTTCAGCTCATGAAGGAGAAATTGCATAAGGCCCAGGAACACATGAAGATGTACGCGGATAAAAAAAGGTCTGATAGAGTTTTGAATGTGGAGATTTGGTATTCCTCAAACTCCAACCATATCGTCAGACGTCAGTTCACATCAGAAAAAACCTCAAACTCTCTGCGAGATATTATGGCCCCTTCCTCATCTTAGAAAAAATTGGGACAGTGGCATACCGATTGCAATTTCCTGCTTTATCTAAGATACATCCATTTTTTCACGTCTCCCAGCTCAAGAAGCAACTGGGTAATTCAGTTACTCCATGCCCTCACTTGCCATTGGTCGTCCAAGCTTCTAATATCAAGTGCAACAGACTGTGGGCTTATTGGTATGAGGCTCCCATTTTTTTTAGATTTTCAAAGCCAAAGTATGAAGGCGAGCCCTATTCGAAGAAGAGGAAACTCTCAAAGGTTAAGATTCTGAGACCGTCAAGAAGGGTGGAATTGAATGAGGCATTTTTTTTGTGCGTCTGAAGAAGCCTCATCCTGCGTCTAAGCCCGCTGGTGAGTAATCGACTCCTTCTGAGAGGGGACGTAAAATTGCGGTGCAAGATTTGGATCCATCTGTTGGGGTGGAAATTGTTGTGCCCGAAGGGCATGATGCTTGGGTATGCTAGCTTCACCTAGTGCGGGTCAGTCTCATCATGTTTTCACTTGGGGTTTTGTGTACAACCCTTTGTTGGACCACGACTCTCCTAGGCCTACCGAGGAGTCTCCTGACCGTCGACCTTATGGTGAAAGGTACCCTCCGTGTCGCCGATATTTCTTCCGTCCCACTCTCATCCTCATATTGAGGTGATGATGGGTCCGAGAGATAACTCTCTTCTTTCTTCCCCATCAACTATTTTCGAATTGGCTCGTCAGATAGAACCGATCGCAGTGAGAAAAGGGAAAGTCATGGAGGAGGGCCTGATGTAGTAAGGGCAATGAGGGGAGGTGCTGGAGTGATTCTGATCCTAGAGAACCTCCATCCAGATGCGCGGATCAACTAGTTTACCTCGAATGTGGTAAATATGAGCAACCAAGCCTGGCACCAGGAGATTGACATTTCTTATGCTTCCAGGAGGCTTATTAGCAGGTGGAATGACTGTTTGGCGAACTATGCTTCAATGCCAGAAGGTGAGAGAGCATATGGACAAGGGGCAGAAACATCTCGTGTCAGGGATATTGTATTTGAACCAAGTTTTCGTTGTTGGGACAGAAGTCGAGGCTGCTTGTGAGAGTGTATACAATGGAGTGAGTCTTTGCGAATTTGCATAAGTCATACTCTGATGCTCTCTATGAGATTGAATAATTGAGGAAGCATTTTGAAGGCTAGAGGCATGCTCAATATGATGTTGACGTGAAGGCCTGGCAGACCAGGTCAGAGGCTTAGAGGATTCGCTTAGAAACAATTGAATCCGGCGTGGCAGATGCAATGTTCGCGAATGATCAGTTTGAGAAGGAATTGAACCTTGTCCATCATGAGTTATAATTTTCTCAAGAGGTTGCAACCAAAGTATAGGTTGAAATGCAGGCTCTGAACGAGTCTGAGTAGACTGTTTGATGCCAGCAGCTAGAGGCTGATGTTGATTTCAATGCTAAGAGTGTGTGGACTGCGAAAGAGCAAATCCTTCTGGTGCAGAATGAACTAAGTGTTGTCAAGGACAACCTGAGTGTCATGCAATCCATAACTGACATGCTATTGAGCAAGCTGAAGCAGCTAGAGTAGGAGCTTGCTAAGTCAAGAGTATGAAGGGAAAAACTCCTTAAGACTTAGGGCACGTTCGAGTTCAGCAAAGTTGTGCATGAAAGGCTGGAGCTGTTGCAACTGATGGAGGAGGAACATACTGATTGAGACCTTTCCTACTATAAAAAGGTGGCCTATGTGGAGTTTGGAGAAGCCTCTGATCAATTAGAAGAAGAGGGTGACCTAGATCAGGGTGACTGAGAAGAAGCACGTACAGACACATCCCCTACTTCTTTACCTGCCAAGCCAGCTCCGTTGTATCTGAACCTCCTTCTGAGGAGCGAACTCTGTTCTTTTCAGATTATAAATGATATGTTTAGTAGCATTCTGTACTTGTGTATTTTTTGACTTGCCCTGCTAGCTTTTCTCTGTTTTATCTTATCACGACATTAGCTTTTCAACAAAAGACTTTGCTGAGTTAGGAAGACGTATTATTGATCTGCTGATGGAAGTTCTGACTGCTTATGTTGCGACAGCTCATGCAATCATTGTCAGTACCCTTTAGAAATCGAGAAGTGTAATCCGCCCTTTGTGGGCTAGGCTGTATATTGAACCAACAGTTGTTGTTATTATTAATATAAGCAAACTGGTCAGACTTTGGTCATAGCGCATGCACTATTGTAGATGATCGAACAATGGTCCTTGTGAGTCCTCTGAGTCAAGCTTCCAGAGATCTAACTGGACTTTCGACTTGTCTTTACCCACTACTGGCAAACTAGGTTTAGTTTGACCAGTGGTTGTTGTCACCAGTTATGAGGTCAAGTTCGACGACCGTCATCTGTGGTTGGATGATGATCCCTGGCAAGTCATCGTGATCAGGCGTCGAAGGCACTGACTAGACTCCCACTTTACAACCTATCATCATCCGCTTTCGGTGGACTAAGAGTCAGAGTGAACCATAAGTTATCATCGTCAATCGGGTTGACTAAACTTTGGTAGGGTTCGGCGATCATTGTTTGTAGTTGGCCAATGATATCTGGCAAGTCATAGCGATCAGGCATCAAGAACACTGACTAGACTCCCACTTTTTAAGCCGTTGGAATTAGCATTCAGCGAACTAGGCGTTAGAGCAGACCAGAAGCTATCAAAATCAACGACCATTGACTAAACTTTGGTCGGGTTCAACGATCATCGTTTATGGAAGAACGGTTTTCCTTAGCAAGCCATGGTAATAAGATGTCGAGAGCACTGACTAGACTCCCACTTTCTAAGCCATAATCATCCGCTATTGGCGGACTAGGCTTAGAACGGACTAGAAGCTATCGTAATCAGTCGTCACTGACTAAGCTTTGGTCGGGTTCGATGATAATTATCCGTGATTGGACAATGATCCCTAGTGAGCCATCTAAATCAAGCATTAGAGTGCTAACTAAATCCCCACTCTCTAAGCCGTTGTCATCCGTTTGAATGACTAGGCCTTAGAGCGGACCAAAAGCTGTCGTCATTGGTCAAAATCGACTAAGCTTTGGTTAGTTTCGATGACCATTATTTATAATTGGATAATGTTCCCTAGCAAGCCATCATGCTTGGCGGACTAGGCATTAGAGCGTACCATCGTCACCAGTCAGAACTGGCTAAGCTTTGGTTGGGGCTAAGCCTCCACTTGGCCTTGGGCGTGTAAGTCTGACTTGGGTATCCTGACTTACTTAATTACCCAGATTGTCTGATTCTAGAATCGGATCGTTATAGAGTGACATGACTTAATTTAGACCATATTTGAAAAACAACAGCGGATTAGAGCGAGTGCCTTGGATTTATTGATAATACCACCGTATGTGTGTCCTGCATTCCATAGGCGCTAAAGGCCTTGGCCATTTGCAACTTTGCATGTGCTAGGCCACTCTCCTCATGTTGGGATGGATCCGAGCGGAACGCTTACTTGGGCCCTTTAGTTGGTTGGGCCCTGATGGGAAAACCTTTGTAGATCAGTGTGCCATGTGTATGATGCAGATGCGAGAAGGTTCAACATCAGTTACTCTCCCCCAACGGCTTCACCCTCGAAAAGGCAGTCAGATTCAGCTTCCCTACTTCAAATAATAAAGCCGAATACGAAGCACTCTTGTCAGGCCTAAAACTAGCTTTAGGGATCGACATAGATCACCTAACAATATACAACGACTCAAGACTAGTAGTCAACTAGGTCAAAGGAGATTTCAATAGCAAAGATCCCCGCATGCTAGCTTACCGCAATAAGTTACTTGGCGTAATGGACAAACTTAAGAGCTGCAACAGATTTATATCAAAGTCATTCGAGAAATGCTTCCCATTCTTTAAGATACTAAGAGGGAACAAAGGATTTTTGTGGAACGAGGAATATGAACAAGCCTTTCAAAACCTGAAAGCATACATGGGGAGTCCAGAGCTATTCTCAAAACCCGCGATAGGCGAAACACTAGACTTGTACTCATTTGTTTCCAAGCATGCTGCACCAGCAAAACCTTCGTACGAGAAGACCGAGGAACCCAGAGGCTAGTATACTACACCAGCAAAACCTTCGTAGAAGCAGTAACATACTATCCGGACCTGGAAAAGTTGGCTCTGGCACTGGTCGTATCCTCCAGGAAACTGAGGCCCTATTTTCAGGCCCACTCCATAACGGTTCTGACCAAACATCCACTCCGCTCGGTATTACATAAACCAGAGATATCTGGCAGGATGGTGAAATGCTCGGTAGAGCTCGGGCAGTTTGACATAAATTATGCTCCAAGAACCACCATCAAAGCCTAAGCAGCTTGCAGATTTCATTGCTGAATTTTTCAGAGGAGAAGAGCTGAAGGTAGACTACCAACCCTCGGAATCAGATGTCCAAGAGTGGACCCTGCGTTGCGATGGATCTTAAACCGATAGGGCGAGCAAAACTGGGATCACACTCCGCTCCCCATCAGCTTTACCCTTGAAAAGGCAGTCAGATTCGACTTCCCCACTTCAAATAACGAGGCCGAATACGAAACACTCTTATCAGAACTAAAGCTAGCTTTAGGGATCGACATAGATCGCCTAACAGCATACAGCGACTCAAGACTAGTAGTCAAACATGTCAAAGGAGATTTCAATCGTAGAGATCCCTGCATGCTAGCCTATCGCAACAAGGTACTTGGTGTAATGGGCAAATTTAAGAGCTGCCAGCTCACACAGTGCCCTCGAAAGGACAACCAAATAGCTGACGAGCTAGCAAAAGAATCCTTGGCCTCCAATGAAGTCTCTAGCGACTTCATCGAATATCAAGCCTCGATGAGGAAGAGCACAGAGATATCTGCGCTGCTGAAGTACAACCAAATCAGATGACTCCGATATTATAATGTATAGCGTCTGGAGCCCTACCGATCGAGAAAGTTGAAACACAGAGACTTAAAAATAGAGCAGCAAGGTACAATCTCCTAAACAACAAGTTATACATGAGATCTGTGACAGGGCCCTTGCTTCGATGTCTATCGCCTTCAGAGGCGGCTAAGTCTTGGGAACCATCCACATCGGTATATGCGGGAATCACCTAGGCGGGAGAACCCTCGCCCATAAGGCCCTGACTCTAGGGTATTATTGGTCGACCATGCAGCGAGACGCCAAGGATAACGCCGCAAGTGTGATAAATGTAAGAGGTTCGCGCCATACACCCATATGTCGGATTAGCCACTAACTTCAATGAGTAGTTCATGGCTGTTCGTGCAATGGGGAATAGACGTCGTCGGGCCGCTTCCAGCATCGGCTGGTAAAAATTCCTTATTGTGTCCGTCGACTATTTCATCAAGTGGGTCGAGGTCGAGCCCCTATCCAAAATAGGGCAGGTCTAGATTGAAAAATTCATATGGGTCACCATCGTCTACAATTTGGCATCCCCAGAGTATTGGTCAGTGACAACGAAACTCAGTTCGAAAGTAGCAAGATCAAAGAACTGTGCAAAAGTCTGGGAGTCAAACACCACTTCTCCTTGCTAGGACACCCCAAGCCAATGGCCAAGCGGAAGTTACCAACCGGATGATCCTAGAAGCCATAAAAAAACTCGATGCAACCAAAGGAAAATGGAATCCAGAGTTACCAGGAATACTCTGGGTATACCAAACAACTAAAAGAATCCCTACCAAAGAGACACCCTTCGCCGTAGCATACGGGTCAAAAGCTATGGTTCCGATAGAGCTTGAGGTGCCAACCTTCCAGATGGAAGAGTTCAAACCAGAAGGTAACTACGAAGCCTTACACGTGGGACTAGACCTGCTAGACGAAAAGCAGGATCTAGCCTCCACCAAGATAGCTCGCCTACCAACAATGGATGGCGCAATACTACAACAAGAAAGTCAAGCCACGCGAATTCAAGGGAGGAGATTGGGTACTCAGGAAGACCCAACAGAACACCAAAGAAGCCAGAGTGGGAAAGCTAAATCCAAATTGGGAAGGACTTTACAGAGTCGCCAAGGTCAAACAGGCCGGGAACGTAGTGGCTGGAGGACGCCGACGGGTTAAAATGACCATGGAATGTAAAGCATTTCAAAAAATATTATTAAAAAAATTTGGCTTTTACCAAAACTTCCACTGCTGCCCGTTAAAACCTTCGACAAACCCGGCTACGGCCAAACTCGAACATCTACCCAAAGCCTAATCCACTCCACGCGAGTCGCGACGACTGAGGAAGTGGGAGTCTAGTCAGCGCTTGTTCGCTGATGACGTTGACTCGCCAAGGGATCATTGCTTTCAATACAGACAATGATTGCTGAACTTATCAGGTAAGCTTAGTCAGTTCACGACTAATGACGACGACTTTTAGTACTCAAAGCCTAATCCACTCCGCGCTGGTCGCGACGGCTGAGAAAGGGGGAGTCTAGTCAGTGCTTGTTCACTAATGACGATGACTCGCCAAGGGAACAATGCTCTCAATACAAACAATGATCACCGAACTTACCGGTATGCTTAGTCAATTCGTGACTGATGACGACGGCTTCAGGTGCCCAAAGCCTAATCCGCTCTGTGCGGGTTGCGATGGTTGAGGAAGTGGAAGTCTAGTCAGCGCTTGTCCGCTGATGACAACGACTCGCCAATGGATCATTGCTCTCAATACAGACAATGATCACCAAACTTACTAGGTAAGCTTAGTCAGTTCGTGACTGATGACGACGATTTCTGGTGCCGAAAGTCCAATTCATTTCACGCGGGTCACGACGGCTGAGGAAGTGGGAGTCTAGTCAATGCTTGTCCGCTAAAGACGACAACTCGCTAAGGGATCATTGCTTTCAATACAGACAATGATAGCCGAACTTACCAGGTAAGCTTAGTCAGTTCGCAACTGACGATAACAACTTCTGATATGCAAAATTCACTCCTTGCAGGTCCCAACGGCCAAAGGAATGGAAGCAAAAGTCAGTGCTAGTCCGCGAACACTGAAGGAGTCATTACAGACAATGACTGAGGGAATCTAACCAACCCCTGACCAACAACGATTTCCGCTGGTTAACCCTAATTTGTCATAATAGTGACCCAAAACAACAATATATTTTGATTGACGAAGATATGCATTTCGCTTAGCCGTACAAACTCTACGGTCTACAAAGCAACCAAAGCAAATACGACATAAAGGGCAAAACAACACTTTCATTCAAAAACATGTCTACATATTATTTGCCCGGGAAAAGGACATTCAATCAATCTAAGGAGAAACATCCTCCTCATCTGTTAGCCTCGCAGCGCCAGAGCCCTCCCCTCGATTGATCGACCAAAAAATAACCTTCCTATAGCGGGTGAAGTCAAGATCAATATTGGGGCGCTCTCCTCTAATTAGTTCCAAGAGCTCCAGTCTACCCCGAATGACCTAGGACCAGATTACCGACCTCCTGCCAGACACGTCAAAGTCCACCGCCCTCAACAAGGCCTCATAGTGTGTGAGGTCAACCGCCAGCAATCGCTCTGCCTCCAGAGCACAACGAAGCCCCTCGTTAACCGTGGCATCTAGCTGATGCCTTTCTACGAACCATTCTGCCTCCATCCGCTTCCTCTCGGCATCCTGAGCCCCTCGTTAAGAAGACCACCTGTCCACAACCGCACCCAGGTGCTCTAGTTTAGCCTTGGTCCGCCTCAGTTTGAAATGGGTTGACGTCAAATCAAATTCGGTAACCCTTACACGGTGAACCTGACACGAGGTGAGCACCATAAAAGCATCGCAGTAGCCCTCCACGTGCGACATTATCGGGCATTACAACCTCCTCAATGGAAATCAAAGGGAGCTTAAGAAACTCCTTCTCTATCCGCTTATCTTCCTCTCTGAGAGACGAAATAATGAACTTCCCTATGACAAAGAAACAACATTAGAACTAGTGTTGCAGAAGAAACACACAAAGATATGCATGCACCAACGACCAAGGAACTCACCAAGGTCAAACTGAAAGTATCGACACACTCTACGACTCCTGAGCCTAAAGTAACCAGAATTCGTCGAAGCCAAAAACCATTGCTTTTCCCAAGATTCGGTGTTGTTCACCGTCAATCGCAGACAAGAAGGACAAGTCAGCATACAGATGCCCCTGGAATCCAACCGAGCCTTGGTCAGATGATGAATCACCGGCGAAGTAAAATGAAGGCCTAGTCATGAGCCTCAGGAAAATTGTGAGCAATATCTTGAAACCGGTCGACGCCATTTGAGCGGGAGGCATGCGAAAATGGGTGAAGAAGAGCCAAACGTCATCCGACATAGAAAACTAGAGCCCAGACTCAAACATACCTCGGTGCAAGCCTATAAACCCATGAGGAGGTACAGTTGGACCTAAAACTCCAAACGCAGGAACATACTGCAAATCTCCTGGGATACGATACAGACTACGGAGCCTGATCAACTCAGTTTCATCAACCAAATTACCATCAAATAAGTTCATGCAGGCAAGGGATAACGAATCCGTGGAAGGAAGTTTAACATTGTTAGCCATTGGAAAAGATAACAAATACTATGGTTCGAAAAGATAGCGCAGATAACAATGGGGAAATCTTCCTCAGAACAGTATATATTTATAGGGAAGGCAAACCGAACTTTCCCTCCTCGAGCAGTCGTGCATCCATTAAATGTCACGCGCCGCTCAAAACCAATGCTTCGAGTCCAATCATCATGATAGTACATATGTCTTTTCAAAGAGTTAGTGGACCGACTTAACACCCCACTAACTCATGGGAGTAGCTAATGATACATAAAAACGGTCACATCATAGAGCCGTTCACAAGTCATGATGATCTCGTGGAATTACGAGCTCTAGCGCCAGCCCAACACAGATCCGGCTCAAGCGGTTCTAAGCCCGCCAAACTTCAGTCCGCCAGGTAGACCCGAACTCTCATAGCATGCTAGTCCCACACGTCTCACAACTATCCTCAATACCCATAAGCCCTCTTGAGGCAGGTATCTCGAGGATCAGCTTCGGACGAGCAACTACAACTGCTCTCTGCTTCCAACTAGGAAGCAAACATCAAAGTGTCTTCCTCAGAGGGAAACTCACTTCTATGAAATGCTCTTGGATTGGGAACTATTTCCCGCGTATCTAGGAGCACATAGCTAACATGAAACTTCCCTCCTACAACACGACTCCTAATTAGAGATGGATCTCCACAAAGATCTTCTCCTTAAACTACGCCTATGATGGCCAGGTTGAACCATAACTTCTTGCACTATAAATAAGACATGTGGTTGGTAAGCTAAGGTACACTACAAATTCCCTGTTACAACATTACACCTTCCTCAGATCCCTGTCTGACTTTAGCATCGAAGTGCCATCGACCACCACAATGGTGGTTCGTGGCTCACGTGCGTTACTTGTGCAGGTCAGCAAGAATAGGGTCAAAGCAGGGAGTGAGAAATGACTGCATCACCAAGTGTTTCAGGTGTTACGTGAGCAAAAGTCATTTGCGAACCTGAAGAAGTGTGAATTTCTAACCAACAAGTTAACCTTTTTGGGTTATGTTGTTTCTGGAGATGGAATTATGGTGGACCTTAATAAGGTTGAAGCTATTACAAGTTGGCCAATTCCCTCAACACTTCATGACATTCAAAGTTTCCATGGCTTGGCTTTTTTCTACCGACGTTTCATCAGAGGATTCAGTACTATTATTACTCCAATTATAGAATGCTTAAAAGGATGAAGTTTTCAGTGGAAAACAGAAGCACAACAGAATTTTGAATTGATAAAGAAGAAGATGATCAAAACTCCTATTCTTGTGCTTCCCGATTTCAACAAAGTGTTCGAAATAGATTGTGATGCATCAAATGTTGGGATAGGTGTTGTGCCTAGTCAAGAAGGTAAACCTATTGTCTTTTTTAGTGAAAATTAAATCATGCTGGCTCAAGGTATTCTAACTATGCCAAAACTCATAGTCAAAACACCGGATTGTACACTCCACTTTTAGTTCCAGTGGCTCCCTATGAAGATGTGAGTATTAACTTTGTAGTTGGACTACTGCGGACACAGAGACACAAAAACTCTATTATGGTTGTTGTCGATTGATTTTCAAAGATGGCTCATTTCGTGCCATGTGAAAAGACTCTAGATGCTACACACACTACTGATCTATACTTTAAGGAAATTGTCAAGCTACATGGCATCCCTAAAACTATCACATCAGATCAAGACTCTAAATTTATTGGACACTTTTGGAGGATCTTATGGAAAAAGATGGGAACTAAGCTACAATTCATTTCCTCACATCATCCCCAGACTGATGGACAAACCGAAGCTGTGAACCGTAGCCTAGGAAATTTCTCTGAAGTTTGGTGGGCAAGAACATTCGTCAGTGGGATCTCACTCTGCCTCACGCAGAATTTGCCTATGATCGATCAGCAAGCCAAACAACTGGGATGAGTCCTTTCCTAACAGTCTATGGTAGGAATCCTTTGAGTCCGCTCGACTTAGCTCCACTTGTTGCAAACTATCAATTCAGTGGGGATGCCGCTGAACAATCCAACCACATCAAGAAACTGCATGAACAGGTGCGAGGTCACATCATGAAGCAAAATGAAAAGTACCAAAGATAAGCTAATAAGCACAGAAAATCGGCTACATTCAAAGAAGGAGATTTAATGTGGATTCATCTTTGCTGGGAATGTTTTCCTCAAGGCAAACATGCAAAGTTAAAACCTCGAGCAGACGGTCCTTTCAAGGTACTTAACTAAGGTACTTAACTGGATTGGAGAAAATGCTTATAAGATTGAGCTTCCAGGAGATTATGGTGTGTCAGCAACATTCAATGTCGCGGATCTTTCTCCATTCGTGAATGACAAGTGTGACGAGAACTCAGAGACGAGTTCACGCGAAGCGGAAGCGCATGACTTCGAATCCAGTTTGACCATATGAACCGGTTTGAACTTCATTTGGTTATGTGAATGGCTTGATGCATTCACCTTGGAACTTGATGCATTCATTTATTTTAAAATTATTTATGATTGTCATCAATTAAGATGCATGTATTAGTATTAATTAGAGATGAACCTATTCATAGAGGGATGTTCCATGATTCATATATAAGCTAGTCTCTAAGAATGAAATAGGATAACTAAGATTGTGTATTCAGAATATATCGTTAGCGAGAGTGTTATTCCTAATTCACTATTCTTATCTCTTTGGTGGATTCCATAGAGTGGCGAGTTTCTATTTCTTATCTCTTTGGTGGATTCCTTAGAGCGGCGAGATATCTATCATCTTCTTACTGTTATCTCTTGGTGGATTCCTTGAGTGGTGAGTATTCCTTATTGTTCGCATCTGCGAAATTACATCATAACATCATTTCACTTGTTCGGTGTCAGTCGTTGGACTAGTCCGTTGTCCCATCATAAAACTCCAGCTTTGGCGGAGTGAATTAATTCGGCAGCCGCTTGTCCATGATGTGATCCATGAGCGGAGGGACAGTGAGGTTGAACAACACGTTAGGATTGGTGTCCCCTTGTCGGAGGGGGTTTTGCGTGGCATGTCTATCGGCTCTTGACGCTGGGTCTTTATTAGCCGCTCATTCGCTTTTGGTCCACTGAGAGGCTACAGGGACAACGTGGCTCTGCTGAATGTGGAACCTTCTGAGGACGGGGCTCTTCGTTGCTCCTGGTCTCCTTCTGCGGGTGGAGAATTTCGCTAAGTGAGTATCTCTATCGCTCGTGTAATTTGCTGCATTTGGGTTGACAATAGATCCACCCTGGGATCCGCTGTGGCTTCTGCCGGCATGGGGGTTTCGAGTTCCTCCCCCCATGCTGATAGTGCCGCCGGAACTGCTCAATTCGAGCGCTTGAGGGCTCAGGGATGTCTCCATTGTTGCGGGATCACGTAAGTCACCATCTCTCTTGACTGTGAGGACATGTGATATCATTGTTTTTCTGAGGAACTTTATCATTCCGCACGGACTACGCCAAGCTGATGTAGTCAATTCCTACTCCCCTTGACTTTGACCTAGACCTGCACAGGCAACATACGTGAGCCAAAAACCACCGTATGGCGGTCGATGACACTCTGATGCTTAAGTTAAATAAGGCTTGAGAGAGAGACTTAAAGCTGTAAATTGGGTTCTGTAACGTACCTTTTTTCATCATCCTTGTCTCCTATTTATAATGGGAGAGTCCTTTAGCTAGGGCTTTGGTGGCGTCGTTTAGGGAAAGGGATCTTACTGGATATCCTTTCCTTGTTTGGAGTTATCCATGTAGGAGAGTTTTCCTACACGACTTGTGCTCCTAAATCTCTGAAAAAAGTTTCCATTTCGTAGTGTTGTCCATGGAAGGAAGTTTCCATGCCAGACTTATACTCTAGCATTTGTTTCCTAGTCGGAACCAATGTATTGCTGGCCCGTCTGTCTTAGGTCGATCCCTAAGATACTTGTCTTATCAGGGCCAATGATTATTGGGCTTGACCGCGTAATGTGTGGACTTAGTAGTGCGCTGTAATTTGGATCCAACCTTCTTGATTTTGCCAATAGTGGGCTTAGCGTTGTAATGGGTTTTGCCTGATTGGACGTGCAATCAGGTATGCTTTGGTCTGTTGACGCAATTATCGTGACACGTGTACAACGCAGATTAAAGGACGGTTTGGTGAATTGAATCTGCTTGTAGTAGTTGTTGCTGTGGTTTTAGTGAATTAGATTTGGAACCGTAGGAACCGGACCGTTCCAAACGGTTCGAGTTAGGTTTGGTTCCAATGTTCAAAATGAGGGGATCCGGACCGGAACGGATCCGTTAATTTTAAACGGTTCGAGTTAGGTTCCTCCAAATTTGGAACCGATCCGGACCGTGCCCACCCCTAGTATCATCAACATGTATAAATCTGGTTATATATATATATATATATTAAAATTTAGTGCTTTTATGTATACTTGAAGCTTTTTTTATTAGATTTTTTTTTGGAGGCATTGAGCTTACTAAACATATGGGTACGTTGTAGTCATTCCATATCCTTACTATTTTGAATTTACTAGTTCGTGAAATTGATTTTTTCAAGAGGAAACTGCCATAAAATCTCAAAACTAATTTCTAAACAAATATACTGAACATATAAGTTTCCTGTTCCATCAAAACACTTTTAGATAAAATCTCAACATGTCATTGTTTCTATTTGAACATCATTCTATTTAAATTTAAACATTCTAATTTAAACATTCTATTTGAACGATTGGGAACCAGTTTAGAATTCTGGATCAGTTTAGAATACAACATTCTATTTCAAAAACCTTTATACAAATAAAAACTCTCTAATTATTAGAATTTGAAATTAATAGAAATCTCTCCTAACTCAGGAAAGAAAAAAAATAAAATTAAATCAAGTTTCTGGAATTGAATTTTGTTTCAACAATATAAAGGGAGTTGGTTGTAGAGAAGACCATTGTCCTTTTATCTACTTTCTGGAACTCAGTTTTGATTTTCAGTTTCTTTTATCATGGATATTAACAAGGAATTACCCGAAGATACATTGGGGATAGTCATGGAGAAGTTCATGAAGAACGATTTTGATGACTACATGAGTTTGCGAGCAACATGCAATTCTTTCAGAAATTTTGCAAAAGAGAAAGGGTCAAGATGCTATCAGAAGCCGTGTGTCAGGACTAGTACCATTGGTTAGGGAAATCAAGGTTCAGAGGCCTTTCAAGACTTTCCTAATGGTCTCAAAACTCAATGTTCCCTTTTGAAAAGTGCCCAAATGCTTAGCATCTATATTATAGGGGGAAGGTTTGAGCTCTTGACTGTGAGGACGTGTTGCCTCCATTGCATAGTCGGGCCAGACTGTACCGCTAGCATTTTCATTGTTTTCTTTGCATTGCTTTTCAACTTCAAACTTGTATTTCCATCGATCGATAGCATCGAACTAGTCTTGAGCAACGTCCTTCCGAACGTTCCTCCCCATTGTAATCTATTGAATGTGAATGAGAGCTTTTACTGACTATTGTGCATTGTTATATTGTCTACAGATTGATATTGTGCATTCTCAAGTTAATATTTGTGTCCGTCAAAGTAACTACTCATAGGCTTAATAGTGAATTGGATAGCTAGTGCCGCACGGATTACTAGTCCGTGACAGTTGGTATCAGAGCCAGAGCTTGTTGAATGCAAACCAGGATGCAGGAAATAAATGAGCGCCTTAGCGCTATGGAGGAACGACAAGCCAGTCGAATGCATAGACTGGAAAGCAGAATGGACCAGTTGAACACTTTGGGAGAACAGATTAGTTGGTTGGATGGACTCTTTTCACTGGCAGACAGAGTGGATTCGCTGGCCGAGCACGTTGATAACTTAGAGGGACGAACAGTCGCAATGGAAGAGTCGCCTCACCCCACAGCTCAGGTAATGAGTGACTTCCAATTACAGTTGGAGGACTTATTTTCAAGGGTTGGCTTGCTAACTAAGGCCACAGGGACGACTGATCACCCTAGGATGAAAGTACCCGAGCCAAAGTCATATGCTGGGGCACGAGATGGGAAGGAGTTAGAGAACTTCTTGTTTGATCTGGAGCAGTATTTTCGCGCGGTGAACCCCGAATCAGAAGAAGCCAAGGTTACCATGGCGACCATGTACTTAGCAGGTGATGCGAAACTATGGTGGAGAACCAAATATGCAGATATGGAAGAAGGTCGCATCCTTATTAGAACTTGGGCAGACCTCAAGAAGGAACTCAGAAATCAATTCTTGCCTGAGAACACTGATTTCTTAGCAAGGAGGAAGCTCCACACCATCAAACAGACAGGCAATATTCGAGACTATGTCCGACAATTGTCAACTTGCTTGCTAGATATTCGAGACATGTCTGAGAAGGACAAAGTTTTCTGTTTCATGGAACAAGCTCAGTTGCTTCTACAAGCAGAATTGCAAAGGCAGAAGGTGACAGATATTACAAGTGCTATTGCGGCAGCAGAAAGGTTTAGCGATTATATGCCCATGACTGGATCCACTTCGCTCAATCACTCCACAGCTAGAACTGGCAGTACCAATTCAAGCTCAGGGTCGAATGCTCGCTCACCTCACAAAAACTGGGGAAACTCAAGTCAGAACCGAGGAAACTATAATTCCCGGCCGTCCAACCAGAATTGGAGTTCCAACAAAAATTGGAATGCTAGCTCTAGCAACTCAAATTACAACAACAAAGTAGGGCAAAACTACTCTGGGCAGTGGAGACCATGTGCCCCTGCCCCATGCATTATTTGAAATAGCAGGGATCACCCAACAGGCAAATGTCCATCCAAACCAGCTCTACACTCATTAATGTCCTTGCTTCAAGAAGAACCTTCTAACCCGACCGCATCGAGCTCGAACCCCACCAACAGTGAGACCTCCCAAATGGGAGCTCTACGCAAGCTCAATGCTGTCAAAGGAGAAATGTATGAGCACCCACACAAGAAGGCTTTACAATACATCGACATCACTATCAATGGGTTCCCTTCCCAAGCATTGTTGGATTCCGGAGCGACAGACAATTTTATTGCCCCAGATGAAGCTAGACGTGTGGGTCTGAACTTAGAAGGAGATGTGGGTAAGTTGAAAGTTGTCAACTCTGAGGCAATCTCTATTAATGGTATGGCTAGAGCTGTGCCACTACAGGTTGGTCCATGGGAAGGAAGATCAAACTTCTTGGCCGTTCCACTTGATGATTTTAAGGTGATTCTTGGCCAAGAATTCTTCCGAGGAGCTGCAGCAGGACCATTACCTTTCATGGACTCCTTGGGGTTTTTCTGACCCAGACTACGCATTGTACCAACCTCAATTCGACCAACAACTCATGATAGAATATTGTCGGCGCTCCAAGTCAAGAGGGGCTTGGCCAAAGGAGAAGATACATACTTAGCTGTGGCAAAGCTAGAGATGGAAGATGATACTAGCAAAATCCCTGAGGAAGTTGCCCAAGTTATTGCTGACTTCAGCGAAGTGATGCCCAATGAATTGCCAAAGAATCTACCTCCCAGAAGGCTCATTGATCACGAAATTGAGTTAGTCCCTGGTGCCAAGCCACCCGCACGTAGTCCATATCGCATGAGCCCTCCAGAGCTGATCGAATTGAGAACACAACTAGATGGCTTGTTGGAGTCAGGATTCATTCGGCCCTCTAAAGCACCTTATGGGGCACCTGTTCTTTTTCAGCGGAAACATGATGGCAGTCTTCGCCTTTGTGTTGATTATAGAGCCTTGAACAAAGTCACTATAAATAACAAATACCCGCTGCCGCTCATTGCAGACTTATTCGACCAACTTGGATCCGCCAGATACTTCACAAAACTCGACTTGAGATCAGGTTACCATCAGGTCCGCATTGCTGCTGGTGACGAACCCAAAACTGCTTGTTCTACTAGATATGGGTCATATGAGTTCCTAGTAATGCCCTTCGGCTTGACCAATGTTCCAGCTACATTTTGCACCCTTATGAATGGCCTATTCCGTCACCTTCTGGACAAGTCTGTGGTTGTCTATCTTGACGACATTGTGGTTTATAGTGGGACTATAGAAGAACACCTACATCATTTGCGAGAAGTGTTCCAAATCCTTAAGGATAATCATCTCTTTGTCAAGAAGGAAAAATGCTCATTCGGCCAGACCCAGATCAATTTCTTGGGTCATGTTATTGGCAATGGCAAGATTCGGATGGACATGGAGAAAGTCAAGGCAATCCATGATTGGAACTCTCCTAAGAACGTGTCTCAACTATGTTCTTTGCTTGGACTCGCAAACTATTATCGTCGCTTCATAAGGGACTACTCTAAGAGAGCTGTTGCCCTGACAAATTTGTTGAAACAAGACCGAACATGGGAATGGGATAGGCAGTGCGAAGCTTCATTCCAAGATTTGAAATTGGCCGTGATGAAAGATCCAGTATTGGCCTTGCCAGACATCACCAAGCCCTTTGAAGTACAAACAGATGCATCTGATTATGCCTTAGGGGCAGTTTTACTTCAAGATGGTCACCCGGTAGCATATGAGAGTCGAAAGTTGAATGATACAGAGTCTCGTTACTCAGCTCAGGAAAAGGAATTGCTAGCCATTGTACATTGTTTACGGGTGTGGAGACACTACCTCTTGGGATCTCAAGTTCTTGTTAAAACGGATAATGCTGCAGCAAGCCATTTCCTTACTCAGAAGATGCTAACCTCCAAGCAATCTCGATGGCAGGAAAAATTAGCAGAATTTGACTTAGTATTGGAATACAAGCTAGGGCGCACTAACAATGTAGCTGATGCACTCAGTAGAAGGGCAGACCTTGCAGTGCTAACCCATACTGGTCCGAGTCACACCATATTGGAGAAGATCAAAGTAGGCCTACAGACAGATCCACAAGCGAAGGCGATTACAGAGTTGATCAAGCAGGGCAAAACTCGACGGTTCTGGATAAAAGATGGAGCAATACTCACAACTGGTAATCGCCTCTATGTTTCGAGAACTTCTGGTTTGAGGAAAGAACTTTTGAGAGAATGCCATGACACCCATTGGGCGGGACATCCAGGTTGGAGACGGACACTTGCATTGCTAGAGAGGGGGCACTATTGGCCGCAGATACAGGAGGATGTAATGGCCTATGTTCGAACATGTCTTATTTGCCAGCAAGATAAGGTTGAAAGAGATCGACCAGTAGGCTTACTAGAGCCCCTGTCTGTTCCAACTCGTCCTTGGGAAAGTGTTTCCATGGACTTCATTACTGGGTTACCGAAAGTGGAGGATTTCAGGAGCATCCTTGTAGTTGTTGACCGATTCTCAAAGTATGTGACCTTTGTGCCGACCGGACTAACTTGCACAACCGAAGATACGACGCAATTGTTCCTCAAGCATGTAGTGAAGTATTGGGGACTGCCCAAAAACATTGTTAGCGACCGTGATGCTCGATTCACAGGAAAGTTCTGGAAGGAGTTGTTCAAGCTCTTGGGATCCAAACTTAATATGTCGACAAGCCAACATCCCCAATCTGACGGACAGACTGAGCGCTTTAACTCTATGCTTGAAGAATACCTTCGTCATTTTGTAAGTGCAAACCAGAAAAATTGGGTGGGACTGCTTGATGTTGCACAATTCTGTTTCAAGTTACAAAAGAGCTCAGCTACTCACTCCAGCCCCTTTCAATTAGTCACTGGTCAGCAACCATTGACACCACATACAGTGCTGACCGGATACCAAGGACCCAGCCCAAGAGCTCTTGAATTTGTCAAAGCCTGGCAGAAAAACATTGAAGTTGCTCGAGCCTATCTTGAGAAAGCCTCCCGTCACATGAAGAAATGGGCCGACAAGAAACGACGAATAGATCCTTTTGAAGTCGGGGACTTGGTATTGGTGAAGCTAGATATGTTCAACAAGTATAAACGGACAGCTAGAGCACACAACAATCTGTTTCGCAAGTATGAGGGACCGGTACAGATTATTGAGAAAGTAAGCAAAGTCTCCTATCGCGTCAAGTTACCACATTGGCTCCGTTTCACCCATCCTGTCTTCCATGCAAGCAACTTGAAGTCTTACCATGCAGATGCCGCTGATCCCACAAGAAATGTATCTACCTGAGCATTGCCTAAGCATCCTACTAAGCCAGATCGAGAAGTGGAAGAAATCTTAGCTGACCGCCTCATCAACAACACAGGCCCGGATAGAGAGTATTTGGTCAAGTGGCAGGATGAACCTCCTTCAGAGATCAGTTGGGAGCCAGTCGAGCATCTGCTGCCATACCTCTCAAAGCTGGAAGAGTACTTGGAAAAGTTCGCTGCGAGGGCGTCAGCGAATTGAGTGTGGGAGAGTGTCAGGACTAGTACCATTGGTTAGGGAAATCAAGGTTCAGAGGCCTTTCAAGACTTTCCTAATGGTCTCAAAACTCAATGTTCCCTTTTGAAAAGTGCCCAAATGCTTAGCATCTATATTATAGGGGGAAGGTTTGAGCTCTTGACTGTGAGGACGTGTTGCCTCCATTGCATAGTCGGGCCAGACTGTACCGCTAGCATTTTCATTGTTTTCTTTGCATTGCTTTTCAACTTCAAACTTGTATTTCCATCGATCGATAGCATCGAACTAGTCTTGAGCAACGTCCTTCCGAACGTTCCTCCCCATTGTAATCTATTGAATGTGAATGAGAGCTTTTACTGACTATTGTGCACTGTTATATTGTCTACAGATTGATATTGTGCATTCTCAAGTTAATATTTGTGTCCATCAAAGTAACTACTCATAGGCTTACTAGTGAATTGGATAGCTAGTGCCGCACGGATTACTAGTCCGTGACACCGTGGATTAGGCTGGGAAACAAGCCGGGTGAGAAAACATGCACATTCTATAGTCCATTAGAAGGAGAAGGAGGCAAGTTTTACAACTTGAAACTACCCAAATTTGTGAGGAGAAGCCACTGTTGTGGTTCACGTGAAGGGTGGTTGATAATGGCTCACAAGACCAGAGGAAACTTCATATCCAACCAAATAACAAGGACAAGAATAACACTTCCATTGCATCAAGTAGAGCACGACTACACCTACCTGGGGCAGATTCGTTCTCATACTCACCATATCAAGAGGTGTCCTCATTTTTTAAAGAAGGTTGTTTTGTCTACTGCAGCAGCTTCCTCCTTGCCACCGTTGAAGTCGATCTCTCCTATGTTTGTAGCAGCCTGCATTGCTGATAAAGACCAAATTTTGGTGGGCTTCTGTCCTCCAATACCCAACAATAATAAGTTGCGTCTATTTAGTCCTGGTACCTTGGAAGAATTACGAGGAATACTGCATCCATACCGAGATTACGATAAGTATGAGGAAGAGCCATTCAAAGATTTGGATGAAGAAGAAATATTAGAGGAGGAGGTGGAGGAAGAATACGAAGATGTATTAGAAGAGCTTGGGGAAGACTACCGAGACTTGGAAGAGGAGAAAAAAGAAGATGAAGAGAAAGAAGCCAATGATGAAAAGGGAGAAGAAGAAGTAGTGATAAGGGTACTGTGTTGTTATCTAACTGATATCTTATTTTACAAGGGCGAGTTTTACGTGATAAGCCAAAGTGGTGGCCTTATTGTCTTCAAGGTCATTAATCATGATGAGTTTTCTTTCAGGTGGATTTTTACGCAGCCATTGAAATTAAAACGGAAAGAATTCAAACCGCGTAACGCTAGTTATTTGGTTGAATCATGTCACGGAGAGTTACTAATGACGGTGAGAGTTCGAAGAGCTTATGTGCATGGAGAGCAATCATATCCACTTCCATATAAATGGGGGGAATATATATACAAAACAAATATGTTTGTAGTATTCATATTGGATGAATCTGGAGGTGAGCCATTTAGATGGGTTAGAGTCGACAACATAGGTGATCAAGTTCTCTTTTTAGGGAGGAATTACTCTAAATCGGTCTCATCACATGACATCCAAACTTCTTCATCAAGGGAGTATAAGGGAATACGAAACTGCATCTATTTCATTGATGACATGTTCGGTTCCGTGTTTGATGAATATGATATGAATAGACCGGTTCCATATAAAGACTCGGGAGTGTACCATTTAGGTGATGGATCCATTGACAACTTTGAATTACCTCAACACCATATTTACAATTTAAGGGCGGGCCAACCCATATGGTTTACACCAACTCTGTAAAACATTTATTTTTTTAATCTATTTCAAGATGTTGAAATATTTATCTATACTGACGTGCCTATCATAAGTAATCTCTTGCCATGGTGTTATGTATCTGGTATATTTTGAAGATGCTGAAATGTTTATATCGATTTGCCTATCCTATATGGTGCACATGTCTGATGTATGGAATTGTGGTTCCTCAAGTAGCCACATTCTTTACCAAGCAAAGTACCACCATGGAGAGATCAATAAGCCCAAGCTTCCAAGTCCCACTGGCTTCAATCATAACCTTCACAAGCTTATCAGTAGTTTTCTTTGTTCCAATTTATGATCGCACCATTTTCCCCCATTGCAAGAGTATTATCTAATAAAAGTCCTCTAGCATTACAATGCTTCAAAGAATTGGATGTGGAATGATCATATGATGTGATCAGATCACCATGGTAATGGCAGCTCCAGTTGAGAATAAAAGGCTTATGCTTTCACAAGGATTGTTTTGCAAGGATTTTTCTATGACCAAGTCCCAACTGAATTGAGAAGTTTTGGCATTGCACTCAATTGGAGTATCTTCGACCTGACGTGATTACTTAATGGATTTCTCATTTATATCATAGAGAAAGTTAGTGGTAGTGGCTGAGGGCATACTTGTTTTCCAAACAAGGTCAATTCATACAACACGTTGGGACCAGTGACTCTGATTGTGAATGGAACTTGTGCAGAGACTCCATCGTTTTCGAGGTCATCTTCTTGTGGTTTGTTACTTTCGAGATTCACTCATTGAAGTTCTACTAGAACTCCGTTGTCTTTTCAAGCGCGATTGGCAGAATTCTGTTGCGGTGGTATTTGGACATCGTCTGCAAATTGAGCACGCTTTTGAGTGAATTTCTCTATCACTTTAGTCAGATGATCCATCTGAACCATGAGTCGATCCACACGGGGATCTACGACTGTAGTGCCAGTTATCTGAGATGATTGGGTTGCCACTCCATGCTGCAACACTGCGTTATTTGGTGCAGTTGAACTGGGTGGTTTTGGGTTTGGAGCAAGCGCTATTTGTAATTCGACTTCTCCCATTGAAGGATTGTCTTGATTGTTGCTAGGTTGGGGGCCTGTAGAGTGTTTCATCTGTTCTAAGAGATTTTTAATCACTGATTAGAATTGAGGAAATTTCCTACTACAAACTCTCTTCTTGAAAGGAAACTGTCGTTCTTCACGGAAAATGCCAAATTGATGCGTCCAAAATTTGTTCTCCTGTTAATTTGACATGCAAAACAAATGTTAGATTTCCAAAGACCACTTGTTTGGTGGCTGAAGGCATTTCGATGCTTAAGTTAGTAACTCTGTTGGAGATGGAGATAAATCTGGAATGAACCCAATTAAAATTGCATACATTTATCGAATGTTTCATTTACCTTATATAATGGTCGTTATTAATTCTATGCGCGATTTAAGCATGTGAGGCTCATCGGGAGGAGACGTTTTTTCTAATAGTCTCTTCCTTTATGAAGATGCGACGTTGGGAGAGTAACTCCCTCCACAACTCTTTTTCTCTGTAACGTTCCTCTTATTTAAGGGAGAATTTTGTTGGGCCTTCGACTATGATTTATTCTGGTGGGCCATGTTTGGGCTTTTACGACTGGATCCACCTTTTTGGGCTTTGTGAGTTGGCCTGGTCTTGAAATATTTAGTTTTGAATTCAAGACTTTTGCATCTATTAGTTATAAAATTTTGCAAAACTTTGCGGGACAAAATCTCCCACATTATTTTGCAAAACTATCATCATCTCTTACAATACTCCCAACCCCTTCATAAACATCCCAACCACCACTACCTTCACAACTACTATCGTCACCACTACCACGACCACCATACCATAACCATCGAAACCATCACTACACCACTACCACTGCCGCCACCTCCACCACAACCAACACCATCTCACTATTATTGCCATAATCGCCGTCATAGCACGCCACCCGAACAACTACCATAACATAACAACCACCACCGTCATTTCCACTACCACAACCAACATAGCCACCACTACTACCACCACCACCGCCACCGCCGTCACCATCACCATTTCCACCACCACCATGTGCTTAATTGAGACGATCGGTCGATCGGTGGTTCCTCCTGGTTCGATCTACTCTTCTTCCTCTCTTCTTCTTCAGTTCTTTCGCTGTTCCCCTCTTCTCTGTCTGCAAATGAAACGAGGAACCGAAATCGATTAAGTTTTTGCAAATGAAATGATAATGTTTGTCAGCCGTTGGATCTGTTTAAAGATCTGAAGCAGATAAGATAAGTGCAAATTACAAAAGCGTGCGCCTCATTACGATTCAAGGTGTACGCCTCGAGGCGTACGAGTCGGAACATAAAGGCGATCACCTTGAAACAACAACTCAACTCGTACGCGTAGGGGCAATTTTTGTGCGCCCCGCCTCGACTCGCGCCTCAAGGCGTACGCCTCAATCGCCTTTTAAAACATTGAGCATCGGCGCAATAGACATTATAGCGGGGTAAAGACACTTACACTAACATTAGCATGCATGCACTACGAGTCTATACAAAATCTAATATAACAGATGTGTAACCATAATCAATTTAGCAATTTTAAGAAATCCACAACTACGCTAGTGTCCCAACATGACCCAATTCACCAAAATAAAGTCATTCAAGACGAACTATCATACATGTTCAAGACTCGGTAATCTATGGTAAAACACACAAACTGATGACATACTGAGTCTATTCAATATTGCAATTAAAAATCAGGTCATTAAACCAAACAATAATATGACCGTGTCATACTATGCAAACTCGAAAACGAAGCATACAAGCCCAATGCCATTACACCAAAGCCTAATCACACCCAAATTCAACCACTATTCGATTTCATTCTTGTATATGATGCATTCCGAAAACTCAATACATAATTCATTCACAAAAGAACCAACACAACCATCGAAATCTCCAAAAACCCCAAATTTCGGACTTGTATTCAATTATACACAATCGACGACATAATGTAAAAATTAAATTCAAGATTTAAAATAAATATTTCTCAAGGTAAATATTATAGTTACACTCACCTGAGCGGAATGGGTTTTCGGAACCAAAATCCTACCGATCGAAGCTCCCAACTAGCGAAACAGCGAATGCTGGACCAAAGAAACTTTTAAAACTGCAAGGCGGACTCAAAAGTGAGCAAACTAGTCGAAAACTGGAAAATGAAAGAAGTAACAATCGGCGCGTGACTGAAAAAACTTACCGGCAAATTAAATTCGGCGAACACTCCGACGATACCAAAATTCGACGAAAACTCACCGAAACCCACCCTACTCCAGTCTGATCGCCTCCGAATAGCACAACAGGCCAGAAATAGGTCCAAAAACAACTGAAATCACGAATTTGCAGCTCACCCACACCATCAAAGCTCGGGTTCACGCCGGATAACTTTCCTAACAGACATGCACACTGATTTTCTTAGAAATTTCGGCCAATCCTTAAACCACCCTTACATGTGGGGTTTACAGGTTCCAAATGACACCCCAACCACCACCTGAGAGACTGATTAGAGCCACATTGCTAGCACCAGCAATGACAACTCCGAATAAGCCACACCCTAAAATTCTCAATTTTTAAAGCGAAAAACACCCGCAAGAAGGAGAGTGAAGAAAAAAGAAGAAAAATGAGAAGGAGTGGATGAGATTCGGGAGGAGATAACGGCGAATCTCGAGAAATTGCACTGGAGAATAAGAGGAAACGAAGGGAGAGTCGCTCCCTATAAGAAAAACAAAAAAGGAAGAAAAAGAGAAGGGGGGTTTTCTCTTTTAAGGTGTGGGTGACTACCAACCCTCGGAATCAGATGTCCAAGAGTGGACCATGCGTTGCGACGGATCTTCAACTGATAGGGGGAGCAAAACTGGGATCACACTCCGCTCCCCATCAGCTTCACCCTCGAAAAGGCAGTCAGATTCGACTTCCCCACTTCAAATAACGAGGCCGAATATAAAACACTCTGATCAGACCTAAAGCTAGCTTTAGGGATCGACATAGATCGCCTAACAAAGACTCAAGACTAGTAGTCAACCATGTCAAAGGAGATTTCAATAGCAGAGATCCCCGCATGCTAGCCTATCGCAATAAGGTACTTGGCCTAATGGGCAAATTTAAGAGCTGCCAGCTCACACAGTGCCCTCGAGACGACAACCAAAGAGCTGACGAGCTAGCAAAAGAATCCTTGGCCTCCAACGAAGTCTCTAGCGACTTCATCGAATATCAAGCCTCGATGAGGAAAAGCACAAAGATATCTGCGCTGTTGAAGTAATGCCAAATCGGATTACTCCGATACTATAATGTATAGCGTCTGGAGCCCTACCGATCGAGAAGGTCGAAACACAGAGACTTAAAAATAGAGTAGCAAGGTACAATCTCCTAAACAACAAGTTATACATGAGATCTGTGACAGGGGCCCTGCTCCGGTGTCTATCGCCTTCAGAGGCGAGCCAAGTCTTGGGAACCATCCACATCGGTATATGTGAGAATCACCTAGGCGGGAGAACCCTCGCCCATAAGGCCCTGACTCTAGGGTATTATTGGTCGACCATGCAGCGAGACGCCAAGGATAACATCCGCAAGTGCGATAAATGTAAGAGGTTTGCGCCATACACCCATATGTCGGCTTAGCCACTAACTTCAATGACTAGTTCATGGTTGTTCGTGCAATGGGGAATGGACGTCGTCGGGCTGCTTCCAGCGTCAGCTGGTAAAAGTTCTTTCTTGTCTCCTTCGACTACTTCATCAAATGGGTCGAGGTCAAGCCCCTATCCAAAATAGGGCAGGTCTAGATTGAAAAATTCATATGGGCCACCATCGTCTACATATTTGGCATCCCCAGAGTATTGGTCAATGACAACGAAACTCAGTTCGAAGGTAGCAATATCAAAGAACTGTGCAAACGTCTGTGAGTCAAACACCACTTCTCCTTGCTAGGAAACCCCCAAGCCAACGACCAAGCGGAAGTTACCAACCGGATGATCCTAGAAGCCATAAAAAAAACTCGATGCAGCCAAAGGAAAATGGAAGCTATCAGGAATACTCTGGGTATACCAAACAACTAAAAGAATCCCTACCAAAGAGACACCCTTTGCCGTAGCATACGGGTCAAAAGCTATGGTTCCGATTGAGCTTGAGGTGCCAACCTTCCAGTCGGAAGAGTTCAAACCAGAAGGTAACTACGAAGCCTTACACATGGGACTAGACCTCCTAGACAAAAAACAGGATCTAGCCTCCACCAAGATAGCTCGCCTACCAACAACGGATGGCGCAATACTACATCAAGAAAGTCAAGCCACGCGAATTCAAGGTGGGAGATTGGGTACTCAGGAAGACCCAACAGAACTCCAAAGAAGCAGGAGTGGGAAAGCTAAATCCGAATTGGGAAGGACTTTACAGAGTTGCCAAGGTCAAACAGGCCGGGAACGTATTGGCTGGAGGACGCCGACGGGTTAAAATGACCATGGAATGTAGAGCATTTCAACAAATATTATTAAAAAAATTTGGCTTTTACCAAAACTTCCACTGCTGCCTGTTAAAACCCTCGACAAACCCGGCTATGGCCAAACTCGAACATCTACCCAAAGCCTAATCCACTCAACGCGAGTCGCGACGATTGAGGAAGTGTGAGTCTAGTCAATGCTTGATCGCTGATGACATTGACTCACCAAGGGATCATTGCTTTCAATACAGACAATGATTGCTGAACTTACCAGGTAAGCTTAGTCAGTTCGCGACTAATGACGACGACTTTTAGTACCCAAAGCCGCT
>QNQO01002666.1:0-97375 GCA_003290165.1 Berberis thunbergii | reverse complement strand
AGGAGGCGGGAAAACCCGGCGGGAAACGCGCAGAGCGATTTTGCGAGAGAGACCGAAGAATCCGGTGATGCTCAGGGCGTGCAGGTGTGCGTCAGGACGTTGGATGGCGGATGGGAAGACGGTGGGGATGTCCCGGCGTGTTTCCAGGTGGCGCGGTGAAGTTCTGTTGCGAGGAGCTTGCTGCTGTTCGATTCTAGCGGTGGTTGCTGGCGTTTGCAGCTGACGGCGAGAGACAGAGAGACAGTGAGAATAGATAGGGAAACAGGAAGGAGGGCCGAAAGAGAGGAGAAACAGGGGCGGTGAGGCGGAACAGAGTCGCGATGCGGCTCTGTTTCGCGGCGTGGTTGTGGTGGCTCTGTCGCGGCGGTTGAATCTGTTATGGCCGCCTTGTGATGGTGGCCGTGAGGGATGGGGACAGGGACGGTGATGGAGGAGGCTCTGACGCGAACAGGGTGTCACTCCCCTGTTTCGTGGTGGTGGTGGTGTTCGCACGGTGGTGGCGGTGTTGGACGGTGGCGAGGTGAGGTGGTGATGGCAGGATTATCGCACTGCCGGCTCTCCTATCAAGCGAGGATTGCCGGCAGGATGGATTAGTGTGGTGGCTGGAAAAGAGAGGAGGGGAGAAAGAACGTGGGAAAACGAGAGAGAACATTTCTCTAAGATCGGGGAGCTAAATAGGGTCTACTATTATCTTGGGCTTGGGTTTTTAGGTTAGCATTTTAGGTTTGGGCTTAGGTTAAGTTAGGTGGACCTAGGTTTATTAGGGTTAGGTTTAGATATGTGTCCCTCTACTTTGTACCACCACTAGAATCGACCAATTGTCATTCCTTAAATTGTCGCCTTAATATCATTTCATCGTTAACGCTCAAATTCCTGTCAAGACATGAAAATGAAATAATTATTATAAATTATAATAATCGAAACACTAACATATATAAATTAAGGGATATATTATGTAATAATTACGTGAATATCACTAAGCTCCCACTTTCTAGGTCGTCGTCGCCCGTCTATTCGGACTAGGCTTTGAGCATACCAAAGCCATCATCATCAGCGACAACTGACTAAGCTTTGCTCGTGGTTTGGCGATTACTGTCTGCGTACGAGTAATAACCCCTGGCAAGCCATTTTAATCAGACATTGAGAGCGCTGACTAAACTCCTATTTTTGAAGCCGTCGGAATTTGTTATTTGCGGCCTAGGCTTCGAGCAGACCAGAAGCAATCGTCATTGGTTGTCACCGACTAAGCTTTGGTCAGGTTTGGTCACTATTTCTCATGTTTGAACAGTGATCCTTGGCAAGCCGTCTCGATCAAGCATCAGAGCACTGACTGAGTTACCACTCTCTAAACTGTTGACACCTGTTTAGTTTAATGAATTGGGAGTTAGAGCGTACCATAAGCTATCATCATAGGCCGAAACCGACTAAGCTTTTGTTATGTTCGGTGACTATTATTTATAATTGGACAATGGTTTCTGGCAAGTCATTGTGGTTAGTATTAAAAATGTGGACTAAGTTCCCACTTTTAACCCATTGTTGTGCTTTTGGCGGGTTAGGTGTTAGAGCGGACCAGAAGCTATTGTAATCAGTCAGAGTTGACTAAGCTTTGGTCAGAATAAGATTTTGGGCGTGTAAGTTTGACTTGGGTGTTCTGACTTACTTAGCTTGCCTGGCGGTCTGATTCTGAGTCGGATCGATTGATCGGACTGATAATAGATTGACTAGCTTTAACGAGATAATAATAATAATAATAATAATAATAATAATAATAATAAAGTTGATGCCTTGGATTTAATGATAACACTCTGTAGGTGCGCTCCTTATTCCATGGGCGCTCAGGGCATTTTATGTTTGTTCATTTGCATGTGATGGGCCAGATCTAGCAAGGCATAAGCTTGGGCCCATTAGTTGAGGGGCCCAATTAGAAAAAATCTTTGAAGATCAGCGAGCCAGGGATACGGCGCATTTGCGAGACAGTTCAGTATCGATTACACCTCCTTGTTAATGGGGCTGCTTTTGGGGTCATTAATTCACAATATGTGGATTCATGCAATTGCAATTGGAACTGTTGTTTCCCAATTTCCTGTACGGCATTTAATGTTGAAGTTGGATGACGCTGCTTCGTAAACCATTACTCCTATATATAGGCTGGCTATTCTGAGTTCAAGCACTGTAATGAGAATAGTAGAGCATGTTAATCAAATGCATCCCGGAGAATATGTTTTGGGTTTTCCAAAAACTGAAGGAAGATTTCCTTCACTGGAGTCTTTGAATGTTCTGACATTTGCGTCGATGAGTCTTAGTAAGACTTGTTGTAATGTGGTGCCACCTGATCTGGGCTAGCATCTGATTGATCTCATGAGATCTTCTATTATCTTCTTACATTTTGAAGAAGAAGTACATACTCTTCCTTAGTAGACAGGTTCGTCTTCCATCTTTTATGGCTCCTGAGTTCCCATCTGCCACCTAGTCTGGGAAATTATGCCCGCTACTAGTTTGTGGCAGTTGTTTCGTCCGTATCTGCCAGGCTTCACACGTGATGCCACAGCGAGAATGTTGGTTGGTGGAGCGGAGTTCTGATTAATGCGACCTTCTTTCCAGGGACGTTAATTGAGCTGCATGTCAGACACTTTCGCCTTGAAGCTCACCCTCCTGCTACATCCTTCAAATCATCCTGCGGGGTGATTCAATGGAGCAATGAATTGAGCGCACTCTTTCATCTTATTTCTCATACATTCTACATCTACCACCTTCTCTTTTAGAGTCAGATTGACAGAATGGAAGCTTTACATTTTTTTTGGCAGATAGATACTTGCGTCAGACTTAGATACTTGTAGTGTATAAACTGATGTACTAACTGATCGACAAGCTTTGTAATTACTCTCATTGGAATCAATAAAATTTGTTTTATTTCTGGAATGTGTCTGGTACGAACAATTCTCCTAAACTGAAATGAAAAACAGAAAACGAAATGAAAGCAACAAAATTATTTAACTCCGATCTGGGACTAAACTAATACCGCCCTGAACGAGGCTCATATGGTCCTGGCTGGGATGGCATAGTCCCTCTAGCGAAGTGTCTTGTTTTTCCAAAGCTAGTGAAGTTATTGAATAGTGGACTTTATGCTGGCGAACAATTCCTTGTTTATTGACAGCTCTTGGAGTAATTGTCTGTTTGTTGAAGTATCGTTACTTAGCTCTTTATTAGTTTGGATTGCGCTACTAGCTCCAAATTCTGGCTCTCCACATAGAAGCACTTTTGTTATTGGGGTTCCTCCGCCCTCATAGAGTAGTTCTCCTATTCTGTCTAGGCCTAGTGCTTGACATGTTGGTTCTGTGAGCCCGAGCTACAAAAAAAATTGGCAACAATTCAGTTGTTTCAGATTTCAGATTGCATATAGGCAGTCTCTTGCTACAGGTTAATCTCCCCAAATAGTTCCCTAGGCCTGGTTGGTTGTATATTTTATGCATTGGTGGAGAGTGGAAACCATTGCCTCCATATGATGCAACCACGACCTTCCCAGAATAATGTTGTGGGTGGATGAAGTGTCGACCACCATAAACTCTTGGACAAGATACTTTCGCAATTGGAGCTCTCTCACATCCACCATTAGATCGATCTTCTCAACGGGGAAGCACTTCTCTTCACTGAATCCGACCATGGGGTGGTTGGCGATCAACTCTTTCTCATGTAGTTGCATGTTGCGGAATGCGCTGAGAAACAAGACATTGAGTGAGCTTTCTATATCCACTAAGGCCCACTTTACTTCCCACTTAGCGATGAGGACGGAGATGACCAAGGTGTTATTGTGAGGAAAATGTACCCCCTAGAGATTTCTTTTCAAAAACATCAGTGGAGGGATTGGGCTGTGAACTTGTGCATGTTACACCTGTCGGTCCTCACGCTGAGGTTGTACCCACATCTCGGTCAGTGTCCTCATGCGAGACCTGTTAGATTGCTCCCCTTCGAGGCCTACCCCGTGGAGGACATAGATGACATCAAGAACTTCTTTTTCAATCTCTTTGATAGTGTTTGATTTTTCCTTTGCTTAGCCCTACCTCTTGTCCGAGCCTAGAAACTCCTGATCCAGAACTTGACTTCTCCCCGAAGGTTTCTGCAATCCTTAGTATTGTGTTCGCCTTCCTTGTGGTAGGCGCATTATTTGTTGTTGTCGCGCCGAGCGGAGTCTCCTTGCTGCTTAGGCGGCCATTTTAGCTCTTTCCAATCTTCGATGGAATCAAGGATGTCGGACATACTAGTTTTGAGAGGGGTGACTAATTTGGACAGGACATAATTCGAGGCCTTGTCCTACCTTGTGAGGCTCGAATTAGTATTGTTGTCAATGCGCTTCCTCTTGTTCTTGTTCTTGTTCTTGTTCTCGTTCTCGTCCTTGTCCTCATCCTCTTTCTTCTTTCCCTCTGTCTTGTCTTTGGGGACAAAAAGTTTCTTATTTGAGTCCACTTCCTTCTTGGCTGCCAACATCTCGTCTAGGATGATATATCTCTGGGCATCCCTAAGCAAGTCCGTCATATTGGTTGGGGGTCCAAAGTAAGCAAGTCGTAGAACTTGCCTTTCTCATACCCGAAGTAAAAGCGGTGACGGTGGTGTCATCACTACATCTGTCGATGAGGGTTAACTCATCATTGAAATGAGTGACGACTCCCTCAATGTCTCGTTGTATTTTTGCTTTAGGGTCAGCAGGTAACGCGTGCTCTTCCTGAGTCGTTGGTTGCCCACAAACCATGTGAGGAAAGCCATTGCCAATGTCCGAAATAAATCAATAGATTATGGAGGGAGGCTGTGGAACCAGGTCAGTGTTGATGTCTTTAGGCAGCAGGAAATGATCGACACATTATCACATCAGACCCTTATTTGAATGCCATAACGTGCTGGAATTGTTGCAAGTGATCAAACGAGTCTCATGTTCCGTCATAAAACTCCAACTTCGGTGGTGTACATTTCTTTGGCAACGGTTTGTCCATGATATGATCCATGAATGGAGGGAACGTAAGATTAAACATCACGTTTGGGTTTGTGGCCCCGTTCCAAATGGGGTTGTGTGAGACGTGTCTTTCGGCTCTGAATGTTGGGTCTATGTTGGTCGCTCCTCCACCTCTGATCCATTGAGAAATTGATGGAGCAATGCAACTTTCCTGAACGTGCTCTTTGGAGCTCGCTTGGGACTGGATTCTTTCCTACTCGCGGTCTCATTTTGCAGGTGGAGGGTTCTGCTGTTTGAGTGTCTCCAGTGCTTTTGCGATTTGTTGCATCTGAGTTGACAATAGATCCACCCTTGGTTCCGTCGTGGCTACCACCAGCATGGGGGTCTGAGAGGGTTCCTTCCATTGTGGTGGTGGTGTCAGAGTGAGCGGCGTTCTGCTAGTTCGAGCGTTCGAAGATTCCACAACATCTGCATTGTTGCAAGACCTTGTTGTCATCATCTTTCTGGTTCTCTGGGAAAGGTGGTACTAATGTTTCTTCTGAGGAACTCTGTCATTCCCTATGGATGGCGTCAAACTGATGTAGTCAATTCCTGCTCTCCTTCCTCGTTGCTAACCTAGACCTACAAAAGTAGCATACGTGAGCCAAGGACCACCATGTGGCGACCGATGACACTCTGATGTTTAAGTTAGATAAGGCTTATTGCTGTAGATTGGGTTTCTGTAGCATACCTTAATTTCATCGACCTTATCTTCCTTTTATAGTGTAGGAGTCCTTGTTTGGTTAGACCTTTAGTGGCGTAGTTTAGGGAAAACGATATTGCTGGAGATCCTTTCCAGTTTAAGAGTTGTCCATGTGAGATAGTTTCCATACCCAACTTATGCTCCTAGATCGGCGGGAAAGGTTTCCTTTTTCGAGTGTTGTCCATGCAATGAAGTTTCCTTGCCTGACTTATACTCTAGTATTTGTTTCCTAGTTGAAACCGGTGTACTGTTGGCCTGCCTGTCTTGGGTCGATTCCCCAGATACTTGCCTTATCAAGGCTTACGAATATTGGGCTTAACCGCTTGACATGTGGGCTTAGTAGCTCATTGCAATTCAGTCCAACATTTTGAAATCTGCCAATAGTGGGCTTAATTTTGTCTGGGCCTTGCTGGATTAAGCATGCAATCGGGCTTGCTTTGTTCTGTTGACGAGATAATCATGACACGAGTACGGTGCTGATCAAAGGACGGTTTGATATATCATCAATTCTAATGTCAACTATTATCTCAGTTTTATTTGAACAATATTAACGATGAGAATATCTTATTGTCTTTTTAATGGACTGGTTTTAGCAAAGACACAACCCCTAGAATTAATTGTCTTTTTAAGACACAACCCATCACAAGATTAACTAAGACGAATAAAACATGTTTAAACAAAAACATTGAATAACTCTAACTATGATGGATGCATGACATACACGGTAAAAATAATATGTATTTCTTGCAAATCAATTCTAATATAAAACCATACAATGCATTGGAGAACAATAAAAGATAAAATAAAAATTTAGAAAATAATTCAAAACTCCCAGCATGTTGAGCTGACATAGTTTTTAGTAAAAATAAAAATAAAAAAAATGAGAGCCATAGCCCAACCCAAATATGTGCAAACAATGTTTTCATAAGCTAGTCAACGTGTACTAGTTCATATTTAGTTAATATGATAGATTTACCCTTCTCTTCTGTTTTCAATTCATCTTAATTTATTTGAACTCGCTTTTTTCATACTTTATTCTCATTTTTCGATTGTGCATTCCTTGCTTTTGATTCAAACATTTAATCTATGTTTAACTGGTGATGGAAAAGGCAAAAATGCTAAGAAGCCAGGTTTTGTTAAACATCACTCAATTTTTTATCCGAAACGAAAAAAAATTGTTGACCTGAAATCCTATTATGAAAGATTTTGTTACAATCAATAGAGAAAAAATAAAGAGAAAAGACAAAAATGCTAAGAAACAAGGTTTTGCAACCATGCTAATGTGCATATCCACGTCACCAACTGAATCAGTGGCCTTGATTTTCACTTGATTCAATTCAATTATCGAGTTCTTCGCTATATAGTGGTTGGTGATTAGACCTCAAATTTTCAAATTCATGAACAACTGTAACTAACAGACATACAAACCTCCAATCCCAAAGCATAATCACCCAATAAAAAACTAACCTTAATCAAATTTCAAAGAAAAACAAACACCCAGATTGAAATTTTTTTTACAAAACATCCAAAATTTCCCACAATAAATTAATGTCATGGCAAACCCACTTGTTAATAATAAACGAACAGTCTAACAAGGGCAAATTACGGAATCAAAGATGGTCATAGCAACAAGTGAAGACCCTTGATTTTCACCCGAAATTTAGATTTGAAATCAAAGAACGAACCCTAAATAAGGCAAAATATAGGTTAAATTTCATCATAAATGCTCGATTGAAAGATAAAGAAAGAGTGACAAATTAGATGGAGCACGAGTGCTTAAGGGGGTCATGTGTGAGAACTCCACAATAGGTTCGGCATAGATAGAAGGGAGAGAGATGGAGACGAAGCTTGTTGAGCGGTTGGAAGCTTTGGATCGGAAAGACGAGAAATGGTGAACAAAATCGAAGCTTTTGAGAGAGGCAAACAAACAGATGAAAACAAATACGAGTGAAAAAAACTTAGGGTGTTTGGATAGGCTTTGGCCCATGTATGTATCTTGTCTTGAAAAATCATTGGATGCGCTTGGTTAGGGTTTTAACCCAAATAGTCCTAACCTAACCCAACCGATGAATTTGATTTAATTTTATCACAGTTTGATTTATAACATTCAATTAGTGATGTGGATGTACACTTCGGCCTGGTTGCAAAATCTAGCTACAAAACCTGATTGCCTAGCCTGATTGTAGAAAAGGTGGAAGGAACAGAAGTGCAACCTACATATCTCATTGACTTACTCAATATGGTTTGCCAGACTGGCTTACGTAATTGCACTTAAAAAGACAATTATTTAACTTGAAGTAACAGCCAAATAGATTCATTAGGGGATTAAAAAAAGCTTGACAGAATATAAATCAATTATAAGTGTATCACCAATGTTCCAATGGTGCAGCAACAGAATGAAAGACATGAATCATAGATGACTCTGGTGCACATAAGCAGGATAATTTAAAATTTTCTTACCACAAAAAAATTAACACACCCAAATGGATTGTTACCACAAGCATTTTAAAACAAATCCAATAAATAATAAGATTTCATTTGTTTGAAGTAATAAAATCAACTTTTAGATTATGTTCTGCTTTTTTATTATTGAAGGACTCATCTTTTTTACAATCCTGTAATTACAATGTAAAAAAATATTTAGTTACCTAAAATAATACAATTTTTTTTAAATGTATTAATAACACCTTATCTCAAAAACTGTTACACTTCATAGGTCAAGTGTATCATCATTTTTTTAAAAGTGAATCGGTTTCTCACCATTACTGTGTCAACTGATCTCATTACATATGGAAAATTGTATATCCCCTCTTAATAAATTATACTAAACAATGATTGCATATTACATTTCTTTTCCTTTTTTTTTTTATCAAAGAAATCGAAATTGAATTAAAAAGATAAACCATTTTGGTTTAAATTACATCCCATCTCTAAATCATCATTATTACTATTACTACCTTTCACACCCTGATTTTCGAGAAAACGAAATCCTAATATCCACATTGAATTATCCGTTTTTCCAAAACTCGGGACGTGAAAATTCATTAACAAAAGAAACATTTAGCAGCATCAACAACTGAGATATTTAGAAAATTGAAACAAACAAAAAAAAGAAAACTTTAACCATGAACTCTTTGACAAGGTTCATCTTACTAAAGAAACTCCAATAGCGCTGCCCAAAAATCTCTAAATCTGAAAGGCTACTTGGTTATATTCTCAAAGAAATGTACCCAAAAAGAAAAAAAACTCACGTGGGCCAGCAATTAAGCTGTTATTAGTAATCTTCATCCCAAAATCAATACATCAGCAAGTGATAACATGAAATCAAATACAAACAATAAACAACCACTCAAACAGGTAGTTCCCCAATGAGGCAGACGTGTTATGCAAGAAAATCACAGCTCAAAGAATGTAGTTCCTCAACGAGGCAATCATGTCATCCTAATATGTTTTTATCATTATTAAAGTAAATATTCATTTTACATATACTTAGTCTGTAATGGTTAACCATGGCAAGTCTGACCTGCAGTAATGTTAGTAAACCTACCATCCTGCATGAAAATGGTTAGAAACGATATGAATATAACTTCTCAAATAGTTGATATTTTATCCATTAAAACAATTGTGTTCATACATTATTTGACTTAATTATACTATTCATTTTTAATGAATTGATTACATAGACGATACCACATTCGCACCACCTTTGTGTCGAGCATGCATGCCTATATGCCTCTCTCATATAAAAGAGAACTTCTTCGTCATTCATGTCTAAGTGGGGACACATCACACACAGACATAAACTTAACGGATACTTCTAACTATATGAGTAACAAAAGCCACTCTTGAGTTATCAATATGCATAAGTCACATCACATTTTTTATGGATGAATATTAAGTCTATTTTAGGCATTTCAAAACCACACTCTTTTTGCAAGACCCAACCCGTAGGTAATTTAGTTTCTCTATAGGAGAGGGAAAAATATAAACACAAGAAATGTGATAGTTCTAAGTGATACAATTCATTATAATTAAAGTTTACTTTATTAACTCGAATTTTTCATATTGCCTATTATTATATCTCAAAATTCTTATATGATGACATCTTGTCACTCTACAACCATTTTCATGGACAAAATTTCTATATAGAGTAGCGATCAAACTCATTCGAATGAAAATGTAGTAACCACCGATGTCAAGTCATAATATAGTATAAATACCAATTTACATATCTCATTTCTTCGCATTGCATAAAAATCAATTCACATAGCAATACAAATACCAATCTTCTAACAAAGTTGACAAAAAATGGTGCAGTAGTATATATCTGGAATAATTCAAGAGACGCTAGCAAAATATCAGATTCAAATAGCTCAAAGTCATGCATTTTAACTTGATAAAAACCATAAAATAGAGATAGAAAATAAAATAAAATAAAATTTCAAACTCAGATCTATCGTTATAAACTAATCTTACAAATATCAAACCCTTTGTGATACATAAAAACCCAACAAATTGAGAATTAACAAACCTCATTTAGCAATTTCACACTCTTTCAAAATAAGGTTTTATAGAACTTAAAAAAAATTATTTAGTTAGTTATGTTAATACCAACACCTAAGTGAACCCAATCCTTAACACAGAGAGACAAACCCAAAGCTAATAAAAAGTTTCAGTCCATCACCTTCCCAAGTAAAAACTTAAATTTTAAACATAAATGACTCCCTTGAGTGATTCCATGCAGTAAATAAAAAATATGATTCTTTTCTTCATTCTTTTTTTTTAATACCAAACTAAAACTGATTTCTTTCAAACCCAAGCTTTGAAATTTTATGATGATGACTTTTCCAAAACCCAATTAAGGAATAAAATTCCCCTACCCAATTTTATCAACAACCCTTTGCTGAGTGGGTTGACGCCTAATATTTCAAATGGCCCAATCAACCTTCAAACTCTGTGGCATTAATTGAATGGAGCAAACAAAGAGATAGTTCCATTCGCCATTTTGTATATATTAGAAAATAAGTCATTGTTGTTGTTATGTGACAGAATGTGCTAGGTCAACAATTCTCCATAAACCAAATTGCAAGGTAGTATGCAATTCTACTATAAACTACTTGGAAAAAAAAGGTGAATATGCAAATAAGGTTTATGATGCATAGTATGACCATATGCTACAACATCTAAACTTGATACAAAAATTTATTATTTCTTAAGTGATAGTATGGTCAATCATTCTCATAATAATCAGCAAGTTCTTAAAAATTGATAGCTTTCCATAAACCCTAACAACGGAATAATTCAGAATCAAACATATCCAACAAACATAGAGAAGAAACTTAATCTCCTCACCTGTCCACAAAATCCTCAAACAGACACATAATAACAAGTAACAACACGTGATGCTTACACAAAAAAAAAAAAAAACAGAACATGATTTCTTCTAAAACCCTAACATGAAAATCACCATTACACATCCAATTTCTACCAAACAAACCCACAAAATACAAATTTAAAATAGCCCCAAGCCACAAAAACAACAAAAAAAGTGCATTCAAACAAAAAGTTCGCCGAAGTCGCTACTTAAAGCATAATGCAAGGCATCCGATCTAACGAAACAAACCCCATCAAAAAAAAAATAGTCATTTCAATCAACCGTGATTGAAATTTTAAGACTTATTCCCGTATAAAAATCTAGGCCAAAACATAAATTTATCTAAACAAACATAGATACAAAAAAATGAAGAAAAACTCACCGATTTGATTTGCACACCACGCAAACCTGCAACCGCAAATCAACCTCACTGCAAAAAGCATGCCCACCTATATTCCTCTCTCGATCTCACACCAACCCTTACGCACACAACAAATCATTACCACCCCACAGCGCCATCTCGTCCGGTGACTGATTGGAGTTGGGTTGCTTGGACATCCAACAACATCTCTCTCTCGCTCTCTCTAAAACTTTGTTTATGGCACTAAAATCAAACAAGAAGAAGAGGGAAGAGAAAGGAAGAGAAAATGAAGGAGGTTGGGCTAGTGGGAGCGGATGCGACACTCAATCACAGACTGTGCTCGCCATCGGATGAGAAGAAGAAAATGTGTAGGGGGAGAAAAGAAGAAGGAAGAAGAAAGAAAATTTGATCTTTTGTTTTATAAGGTGGGTGGCTATCCGCCCCCACCAAAAATCTTAGAACACCCCACCTAAAAAATAATTTCTAACAATTCAATTAAATTCCAATAAGTTTGAACTATTGTTTTTAATCTAAAAACTCCAAAAATAATTAATTTAGTCCTTAAGAAATTTAGGGGTGTTACATTATACACAACTAAATGGAATCTCGTTCCGAGATACGAAAGGTAAGAGAGGTGAATTGCAAAAAATACAATTTGACAAATGAACTAAGATTTTAAATTAAATTTTAAATGAACTTTGGGTACATAAATTTTTATTGTCATTGAAAAAGTACGAGTGTTACAATATATAAACCTTAAAAAGAATCTCGTCCTGATTCTCGCTGAAAGGGCTAAGCGAACACTCAGGATAGCAAAACCACTAAAAGGAAAACTAGACTGAATAATGTCACTCAATTATTCACATAAAAAATATGACTACTCGCACAAACACAAGTCAAAGGAATATCATTACTAGATTAACGAAGAAAAAAACAGTAATAAAGTTTCAAGGTTCAACCTTATCACTTTATCTCTAAACTTTTATACTCTTACTCACCCCTATCCACATTCCGATGATCACCTAGACTCTACCCCAGCCTAGGCTAACCAAATGTTCTGGTACCAAATTGTCACGCTTCGATTTTCGAGAAAACGAAATCCTAATATTTATGTAGGATTATCCGTTTTCACAAAACTCAGGATGTAAAAATTCATTAACCACAAAAACCTTTAGTTGCATCAACAACTGAGATATTTAGAAAATTGAAACAAATAAAAATAGAAAACTCTAACCATGAACTATTTGATGTGGTTCACCCCACTAAAGAAACTGCAATAGCGCTGCCCAAAAATCTCTAAACCTGAAAAGCTAATTGGCTACATTCCCAAATGAATGTACTCAATAAGTAAAAGCTCACTTGGGTTAGCAATTAAGCTGGTATGAGTAATTTTCATCCCAAAATCAATACATCAGCAAGTGATAACATAAAATCGAACACACATAACAAACAACCACTCAAATAGGTAGTTCCTCAATGAGGCAGATGTGTTATGCAAGAAAATCACAACTTAAAGAATTTAGTTCCTCAACGAGGCAATCATGTCATCCTTATATGTTTTTATCATTATTAAAGTAAATATTCATTTTACATGTACTTATTTTTCAATGGTTACCATGGCATGTCTGACCTGCAATAATGTCAGTAGACTTTTCATCATGCGTGAAAATGGTTAAAATGATATGAATAAAACTTTTCAAATAGTTGGTATTTTGTCCATTACAACAATTGTGTTCGTACATTATTAGAATTAATAATATTATTCATTTTTAACGAATTGATCACATAGACGATACCACATTTGCACCACCTTTGTGTCGAACATACATGCCCATATGCCTCTCTCATATAAAGGAGAATTTCTCCGTCATTCATATCTAAGTGGGGACACATCACATACGGACATGAACCAAACGGATACTCCTAACTATATAAGTAACAAAAGCCACTTTTGCGCTATCAATGCGCAAGATCTAACCCGAAGGTAATTTAGTTTCTCTATAGGAAAGGGAAAACATAAACACAAGAGATGTGGTAGTTCTAAGTAATACAATTCATTGTAATTAAAGTTTATTTTATGAACTCGAAATTTCTATATCACCTATTATGATATCTCAAAATTCTTATATGATGACATCTTGTCAACCCATTCCTTTGGGGAACCATAGCCATTTTCATGAAAAATTCTCTATATAGAGTAGCGATTAAACTCTTTCGCATAACAATGTAGTAACTACTAATGTCAAGTCATAATATAGTGTATACAAATACCAATTCACATATTTCATTTCTTCGCATTGCATGAAAATCAATCCACATAACAATACAAATACCAATCTTCTAACAGAGTTGACCAAAAATGGTGCAATAGTATATATCTGGAATAATTCAAGAGAAGGTAGTAAAAAATCAGATTCAGATAGCTCAAAGTCATGCTTTTTAACTTGATAAAAACCATCAAATTGAGACAAAAAAATAAAAATAAAAATAAATAATAATAATAGTAGTAATAATAATAATAATAATAATAATAATAATAATAATAATAATAATAATAATAATAATAATAATAATAATAATAATAATAATACAATAAAATTTTCAAACTCAAGTCTATCATTATAAACTAATCTTACAAATCTCAAACCCTTTGTGATACATAAAAATCCAACAAAGTGAGAACTAACAAACCCCATCTAGCAATTTCATATTCTTTCAAAATAAGGTTTTAAGGAACTTTAAAAAATTGATTTAGTTAGTTCTATTAATACCAACACCCAAGTGAACCCAATCCTTAGCACAGAGGCACAAACCCAACGTTAATAAAAAGTTTCAGTCCGTCACCTTCCCAAGTAAAAACTTAAATTTTAAACATAAATGACTCTTTTGAGAAATTCCATACAGTAAAGAAAAATTAAGATTTTTTTATACCAAACTAAAATTGATTTCTTTCAAACATTCACTTGAGTGATTCCATAAAGTAAAATTGCTCGCCGCCGGATGAGAAGAAGAAAATGTGCAGGGGGAGAAAGAAGAAAGAAAAGAGGATCTTTTGTTTTATAAGGTGAGTGGCTATCCGCCCCCACCAAAAATCTTAGAGCACCCACCTCAAAACATTTTCATAAATAATTTCTAACAATTCAAATAAATTTCAATAAGTTAGAACTATTGTTTTTAATCTAAAAACTCCAAAATTAATTAATTGAGTCCTTAGGAAATTTATTGGTGTTGCACTACTACTACTAGCACGGACTGATGCAGACAGTCAATGAGCTATTAGGTTCATATTTTTTGTAATGTGAATTGCTTTGAAACATTCAAAATATATTATTTTGTGTTCCAGCCGATACTAGAAAGTAATTTTATGTTGCCATGATAGATGCTCGCTTCTACTATTAATTGCTTCAACAATGTCTTTGCTATCAGTTATCACTACAACCTTCTTGTACCATTTCTCCATCGCCCATTCATTTGCTATTTTGACCCTTTCCAATTCAGTTTCAAAGCTTGTTGTCATGCATTTTCTGCACCATCCTTTATGAATCCCTATTATCTTACCGTCTGCATCAGTCGCATAGAAAGCAAAACAACCATCACACATGTTCCTGTGGAAAACAACATCAGTGACCAGGATAATAAATTCATGACCTGCCAATATCTTTGCCTGCTCAAACACTGTTGAGATAGAAAAATTATTTGCATTTATGTTTCCTTGTGGTGTGTCAATTTTGACATCATTGAAATTTGATTGTTGTTGTTCCATATTGTTTGAATTCTGCCAGAATTTAACTTAACTATCAGCTAGTCTTGCTAGCGTTTATACCCTGAATTTTTGTGTTAAAAAATCAGACTATTTCTAATCTGTCAAATATGATCTAGACCGCAGCTACTTTAACCATGCCTCATTCCCTTTCATACATGATTGTGTACATGTACCACAAGAACTCCAGAAAATCCTTCTCATCAGAAAAATCCACTATTATCCCATCTAACAGGTATGTTAGACACACCCCACACTTGGAAAACAAGAGGACACTAAAAAATAACATGCCTTGACGTTTACTTTTCTGTGTTGCAGAGTGGGCATTCATCCATCACTGATATATGATGTTGTGTAAGGACCTCCCTGATAAGAAACAGTCCTTTATAAATTTTCCAAAGAAAATGTTGAACTCGATGATGAATTTTGAGTTTCCAAATACCTGGGAGCAACTTCCAATCATCGCCTCTTGATGAAGAGGCATTAGATAAAACCGTCACCTCACTCCTGAAAGATCTATAGGCTGATTTCACAGTGAAAATTCATTTGGTCTCGTGCTTCCAAATAAGCACATCTTGCTCTTTCGAATGTCTAATGAGAGGGTCCAAAATAGTCATAACTACCTGTTGGGGAAAAACATTTCAATAGTAAGTTGATCACACTCCTTTTGTCCCTTTTTTCTAACATAATAAGGTCTTTCACGGAATCAAATAGAGAGAGTGTATTTGGAGGCACATATTCTCTCAGAGGAACATAATCAGGTAACTACAAGTCCTCCCACATATTGAAAGACTCCCCATATACTATCGTCCACAATAAACCCCCCTTTTTTTTTAGAGTATTTAGAGTTTTCCCCAAACTCCTCCAAAGGAAGGATGAGCCTGATTTGGTGAAAAAGGCTTGTAGAAAACTACAATTTTTGAAATAAATAGACTTGAGGAATGCTGGCTAAAGGTTATATGGTCACTCTAAAATTCTGACCACCATCTTAATAAGATAAGATTTTTAGGTTTGGATAGCTGAATATTTACCCATCCATATTTTTTGGTGCAGACACTAAATCCCACTTAGTAAGAAAATGCATTTTGCTAGTTTTAGTTCCCCGCCACCAAAATGTCCTATTTAAAGAGTCCAACTTCTTGAGAATAGAAGTTTGGAGCAAGAAAGATTGCATAAGATAGATGGGGATGGAAGAAGACACTGATTTAATGAGAGTCGTTCTACTAGCCTGAGATAAGAGTTTACATTTCCAACTAGTTAGGTATTTGACTCCTTCAAACAAATAATTGAAGTCTTGGGTTTTGTTTCTTGAGAGAGTAAGGGAAGGCACAAGTATTTTTATTTTTTGTTTACATCTCTCATACCCAACACCCTTAAAATCATGCGCTAGTGGTATCTATGGTGGACATTGGGGGTAAACAGAATAGATGATTTGTCAAAATTAATTAATTGAACAGATACGACACAATAATCCTTAAGGATTTCCTTCACTCGGTGACATTGATCAAGAGAAGCTTTGCAGAAAAGGATGAGGTCATCAACAAACATAAGGTGATTGATACCTAGGGATGACTTTCTTGCTTTAAAGCCATTAATGTCCCCACTAGTTTGGGCTTTCATTATCATTCTGAAAAGTGTCTTAGCAAGAACAATGAATAAGAAATGGGAGAAAGGCTCCCTTTGTCTAATACCTTTACTTGGTTTGATAAAAGCATCAGGATTCCCATTGATGAGAACATTATAAGCCACTGAGGAGAGACAACATTGAAGTAGACTGCATCAATCACTAGAAAAACCCAATGCAGAAAAAACCTCTTGAAGAAAACCTCATTCAAATAAGCTTCAGCCATATCCATTTTGATGTTGATCCATCCATTTTTCCTTCTTCTGAAAATTTAAATTGATGCATCACTTCCTGAACTGCCCCTGTATTATCCCCAATCTGGCACTCTGGTATAAAGGTCCCTTGAAAGGGAGATATGAATTTAGGGAAAAGGACTTTAAGACGGTTAGCTAAGATTTTGTAGCAGACGTTACAGAGGTTGATGGGTCTGAATTGTGAGACTTGAGCTGGATTGGGGCATTTGGGGATAAGGGCAATGGATATGAAGTTATTAATAAAAAAAAATGATGGACAATATTGATGACATCATCTTTGACAATATTCAGTACTTTTTTTAAAAAAATTACTTGAAAACCATCCGGCCCGAAAGCTTTAAGATTTTCGAAACACTTGAGTGTATTCCAAATCTCCTCATCCCCTGGTATAGAAGTGATAGCACTATTTTCCTCACTACTAATGCACGGTTGGAAAAGTTTAAGAATTTTCGAGTTAGAGTTTAGTTCAGAAGAGGTGTAAATATCTTGAAAATAATCTTTGATAAGGGTTGTCACACATTTTCTATCGAAAACCCATTAACCTTCTGTGTTTTCAAAATGGTGAATGTATGGAAATACTTATTATCTAATCCCAAGAGAAATAATATTGTTTTTGGAATGTTGTCTCCAATAAGATTCCTCCTAAATCAGGATATCCTCAAGGAAGTTATTGAGATTACCCAGCTAGACGATATTCTGTCCTGTGATGGAAAGAGTAAGTAAATGGTCAATTTGATTTTTAATACCCTTCATGAGATGAATTTTTTTTACCAAAATGTTTCTTATTCAATAAAAAAAATTTATGCCTGAGTTTATGAAATTTATTGAGAAGCCCAAATGGGGGGGGGGGGGGGGTGGGGGGGGGGGGTAAGTTGAAGGTAAGCATGTTAAGGAGATGATTCAGAGGTATTTGTACACGTGTATTTGACACATTGAATCTCTGGACCACATTTCAAGAAATCTGAAAGGTCTGTTACCCTTGTTTTGCTTGTTGCATAAATCTAGATGGCTCTATGGTCAGAACAATGAGCAAACACAGAAAATTGGTTTGCACTTAGAAACAACTGATTCCAATCAATGCAAAACAGTGCCATATCAATTATTTCCCTAACATGGTCTTTTCCTACTCTTTTATTGGTCCTGGTGAACTTGACACCTTTGGAAGGAAGGTCAATAAGGCCAAAAGTATCAATGAAATTTTGAAGTTGAGAGGATTGTTTCTAGTTTATATTCCTGCCTCCTAGCTTTTAATTAGAATAACACAGCATTAAAATCCTGTAAAATAAGCCAAGGAGAAAAGATATAAGAGCCCAAACATTGCAGAGATTCTCAAAAGTCATTCCGTAGCCTAGGGTTAGGATTCCAGTACACAAAATACACAGACCAATGTATAAAAGCATGATAGTCTATAAGAGAAGCATGGATGAAATCTTGAGACGATGCAATAATGCTAATGTTAACATCTTTTCTCTAAAGTAAGACTAAGCCCCGAGAGTTATCCACTTATTCAACTTCATAACTATGAGAAAAATTAATATTATTTTTTACAAAGTTAACACGATGTTCTGATGCTTTGGTTTCCATTAATAAGATCACATTAGGATCTTACATTTCTCATTAATAGAGTATATTCTATTAAAAAAAATTTCATTAAAAAGATTGTTTCTTCGATGTTCCTTAATAGATTCTTTCAGTGCTAAGGCTAATTCTCTTCTTCGTGATCAATCATTTTTTTTCACTTCAGTTTCATGCTTCCTTTGTTCATCTTCCATTCTTTTTTTTCCATCTTCTCCTTGCTCTAGCTGTACTTTGTATCTGACAAGGGATCATACACCACTGATGATTTTTGTTTGTTTGAAATACTGGTATTTTGTTTGATGACTAATATGGTGAGATAAGCTACATTGAGATCTCATGTACTCACATATAGGGGTGGGCAAACGGATCGAGGAACCGCATATTTAAACCAAACAGACTGTTTTACACCAAACGGTCCGAATTTGATTTAATAAATTAATAAACGGTCTGAATCGGTCCAGATCTGTCATAAAACTGTTCGAGTCCAGTTTCAAAAATCTGAAATCAAACGGTTCGACTCCCACCTATTTTTAATTACACCTATACATGTGTCATATCCTGATTGGGGTTACATAATTTTACTGGAACCCTTAAAACCCAAATCATTCGCCTCTCTCACTCACTAGCAGCTTCCCTCTCTTTCGACTCATCTTCTCAACGCAAAAAAATAAAATTTCCGTCTCTTTCATCTGATGTTGAGTACTAACCAGTGTTCTAAAAAGTGCTAGGCGGTGGGCGGGCGGCGACAGGTGCCTAGCGCTCAGGGGCCTAGGCGGTTTTAGGTTTTGCATTATAACTTTAATAATTTACAAAAGTTAAGCATAATACCTTATCAATTATATCTAATTTATTGCCAATATACATATGCAAAATTTATAAACATGAAAAATTAACAATCATGAACAACATTTACTAAAGCTCAAATGACTGAAGTTGACCATGATGGGTACTTTATACAAAGTTAAATTTGTTGACAAATATCAAAACTTACTCTTTTATTTTTCTTCAAATTGCATGAATGACTTCAGTCATATTTGATAAAATCTACATTACTAAAATTGGTATCGGCAAATCCTTTGAGAATTCCATTAACAGGGGTGTATGGCATATGAATTCTTATGGAATTGATAAATAATTTGAAAAGTCCACGGACTCTTTAAATTGTCCACAGACTCTTTAAATTGTCCACGGACTTCTGCTAATTTCTTAAATCCATAGACTTTTGCTACAAACTTTCTAGAGATTTATGAAAATCCACGGACTTTGTATGAATGACTTTTACAGATTTCTAATTATTTGCAAGATAAAAAAGAAGTTGGTAAATAATGATGAAACAAAAAAACGTTCATAAAATAGAGATACATGTACTAAAAAAACTAGAAAAAGAAAAGGTCGTTAATTAACATCTTTAAAATAAGAAGTAAACTTCCATAAAATTGTATTATGATCATTCTTCTCCTTCATGGTCACTTTCTTCATTATCATTGTTAGCAACGTTGATGTTTGCTTGAGCTGCTGCCCACATTTGATTAGCAATACTCATTCTCCATTGATTAGCATTTTATCTTTGCTGCTTTTGGGTTTGAATATCATCCCATTCAAAATTATCTTCATCATTCTCTACCGGATCATTTTCTGGTTTAGGAGAAAATTCATCTGAACGACATTCTTGTCAAAGAAAATTATGCAATCCTGCACATGCCAAAACAAGCTCCGTTTGTGTCTTGTAAGGAAATGGTGGTGCTGATTTGAAAATTGTAAACTGCGACTTGAATATTCCAAATATTCTATCAATTACGTTCCTCAATGAAGCATGACGAAGATTAAATAACTCAATTGCGTTGACAGGATGGTTTCCTGGATTAGCTTTTTTTTTTTTGATGCAAGGATTAGCTAATTATGCCAATAATCTATGACATTTATTAATTTAGACAAACTTATTGCAATAATTAGTAATACATTATGGTGCATACACATACAAGTAGTAAACCCATGGAAGTCATGAGATTCTAATAAGAATTCACGAAGGGATATAATTCATATCTGAAATTACAACTCCCACCAACAACTCTTCTTCCTATCTTCCCATCACAACAAGAGCCAATCTCACTTGTTGCATCATTCAGACACTTCTTTCACTGCGCACCAGAGAGGTCCCTAGTGCATTGAACAAGTCCATACAGTTTTTGTCTCATCAAGCTTTGTTTTTCCAGTAGCAAACAAAGATCGTGAAGTGTAAGCTTTGTTTGTCAGGTCACTTATAAATTCCTTAGTTTTCTGATTGAATGATTCAGCGTCGCTAACATTTTGCAAGTTATTCATGTAGAACCTTTCTTCATAATCAATAGTCCCCAAGAACTTCACACTTGAGTACTGGAAAAGACAGTTATCATACCATATAACTTCTCTTTTATTGTTTGGACATCTTTGCACAAGCTCTTTAGTTGCCTCAGTGACGCAAGTCTTGCAATCAACCCTTTGGACATCACCGCGGCATAAACCTAGCCCATTTACGGTATCTGCACCATTCCCCTCTGAATTAAGTGCAAAGCCGCTACCCTGGACAGCTTGGGAGGGCAGGTAACTCATCACTGTGTTCAAGTTGTTTTCGAAAGGGCTATTGGAGGCGTAGGTACCCGAATTCGAACAGAAATGGTAAAGAGGATTGATGCCATATGCAAGGGATTGTAAGTCATAATGATCCAACCAAATATACTTAATCTAAACCCTAACACAACTTCAAGATTTATAAACCCTAAAATAATCCAAACCCTAACCCAAAATCATCAACGATGCAACTATGAATACTATGCAAAGATAGAAAAAGAATTGAGAAAACAAGAGGATGAAAACCTACCTCTTCGCAGCTGGCACAAGGAAGAACGTTGGGAGACTTTTTTCACGTTGAAATCTTTGATAGGAGGCTGGCAAACTATTAAAGTTTGTTATTTATACCTAACATTACAAAGTCCATGAGAATCCATGATTTTTCAAATCCATAAATATGAATGATAATTTGAATACCCTAAAACTTTTGTGGACTTTCTGAAATCCATATTGAATACCCCTAGACTTTGTGGATTTCAGAAAGACTTTTTAAAATCCTGATTGAATACTCCTAGACTTTTGTGGACTTTTTAAAATTCAAATTGAATACACTTGAATTTTCAGAATCCATGGAATTTATTAAATTGCCCACAAAATCCTGATACAATACACCTCCATAAATAATCATCATTTGCTATATTCAGACATATACTGAATAAAAAACAATTAAATTATTTTTTTCCAAAAAAGGAGAAAGAAAAATAAAAAAAGAAAACAATCAACCTTATACAAATTAGTCTAAGCATCCTCTTTCGTCGATCTAAGAACAACTAATCTCGACACCTTATTCATATAAATAATTGCAGTCAAGAAAAAAAAAATCCGCCCATACCGCTTAGACTCCTCCCAGACCCATTTAACCATTAATATGGACATTTCTCTAATGCCTAGCCTTTTGCGACCTAGGCCCTTTTTTAAAACACTGATATTAACTCTAATCAAAGTCAAACCCTCAACAAGTTTCACCAACTGATCCTCAGTATCCGTCTCAAATGTTCTCTTGGCAAGTCTTCACGAATCTCAACCTCCTCTCTTCTTGTTCTTCGACTCAATCCATCTCCTCTTCAAGAAACACTGCTTCTCTTCTCACCAACCCCCGTTGCTCTCTCAAATGTCAAGTGGAAATCCCTTTAGAGACTCAAGATCTTAGTCGAGGACCAAAGAATCGGAGACTACTTGGAGGAACAAAGAGGATGACGAACAAACCAGAAACAAAAACTCGATGGAAAGAAGCAAAGGAGATTGAGATGCCAAATAGATTTCTTAAATTCGAGTTCCCAGGTAGAGGTACATCTCTGTTTTGAATGTCGATCTTCTCTCCGCCACAATGTCCATGTTTGAAACCCAAGAATAAGCTGAAGAGTTATACCTTGTCTCCACGCAATCTCTTATCTTTTTCCTTCACTTGGATTCTTGAATTTAGAGTTTTTTATTTATTTGTTAGTTGAGTTTATTGTATGCCAAATTTGAATAGGTGTTTGGATTTGATTCTTCATGTGGAGGTAACTTTTGATCTTGATGTGCAATTGTGTTCTCTGTATGTAACTAGTGGGAGAGTTGCCCGGTTGCTAATGCACAAAATTGTTTACTGCTTGTTGTTGCTGGTGCAGCTCGTAATTGTTGTTGTTGTATGATGAACTGTGAACAACAGTTTGCTGATTCTGTTGAGCTGATTTTTTTTATGCATGTTTTTGGTTTGCTATTTTTGACGCTACTACCTGGCTGTAAATAAATTGTTGTGTACTTGAAACCATAGCAGCTGGACTGTTCTAAACCGTCCGGATTAGGTTTAGTTTCAACGTTTAAAATGAGATAATTAAGACTGGATTGAATCCGTTAAATTGAAATGAGAACCTAATTTGAAATCGATTCAAATCGGACTTAATATACAATGTACTTTGGAGTCTGGAGCATAATGACAAACATTCTTTTAATAACTAACAATAAGCTTGCCGGTCCATACTTTAAGCATTTCTTTGCATCATTTATGAAGCATTTATTTGTTTTAAGACTTTATTGTAAACAACCCTCGTAATCATTCCCTACATTTTTCAAAATTTGTGTATATCTGTCAGATTTTGTAAAAATTAACAAGATAGGTTGCAGTTACAGTAACTTGCACATTTTTCAGCATCACTAATTATTTATTAACATATTTATCATTGGATTTGGTGGGTAGATCTAAAGAAAAGATTAAAGTTATTTTGTACTGCTTCCAGTCCACGTATAGAAGAACCAACGTCAGCCATGTAGAAACTCTTCAGATCACCCTCTTGACGCAATCGGAATGAAGATCTTCTTAAGGTGCTAAAGATTGTAGCTTTGTAATTTACTCTCAACCATTTATTCAAATTGTTGAAAGCACCAATTAATTAATGCAATTTGCATATATAATACATTTTGTTTAGTGAACATTTAAAATAGATACATTTTCTATTCTTTTTATAATTATCAATGAATGTTCATACTGCAGCGTTAAGGTGTTAGTAAGACGTAGCCGTCAGACTTGTTTCTTGTTTTTAACTCCTCATTCAGCTTCATTGTATACCTATAATCTGTAATACGTTTTGGAAATAAAACAGAGCATTCGTGATATTATTTAGTTAGAAAGTAATTTAAAATTAAAAAATATTTAAATAATACATGCACATATATTAACTCATCAAGCATAAGTTCTTCATTCCACCATCTTTTTACTAATGAAAGTGCAATTATCTTCATCATCCCATGCATTTTGGCTGAAGAGTTTTGTAGGATTAATTAATATTCGGTTGAAATAATAGGAACAATTCTTAAGAGTCAAGCCTCTAGCGCCAGGAGAGCCTAAAAAATGTGATGAAGATGAAGAAGAAAAAAAAATGAACAAAAAAACAAATAAAGAAAATAGGATGATGGAGGGTCTTGAGGCTCCCTTAGCGCTAATCTGGCGCTACGGCCTTGCCTCTTAAGAATTGTTCATAAAATATATTATAGTAAAAAACAAAACAAAAATAAAAACTATTTCTTCTATATCAGCTTTAACAAAATCGAATCGATTCTAATTTATGCAAACCGTAACCAAACCGAATCGACCAATTATTTCAAACATGTTATATTATTTTTATATAAAATATATACTATTTATTATATATATTCAGTCGGTTCGGTCTTGTCGGTTAAAATCACATAGAAACTGAAAACCAAACCGACCACTTCGGTTTTAAAAAAATTTTTAAACCGATAATCGGTTTGGTCAGTTTTTTGTTCAACCCTAATCTCTCCCTCCTTGGTTGCATTTCACTATATTTCACTTGGAAGAACTTATTTCATTTCATTAGATGAAAATGAAAGGGGTCTAGTGAAGTTGATGATATTAGAAATGAAGATTTTAAGGGTGAACATGAAAGTGAAGAAGATGATCAATTTAAAGAGCAATGACAATCCTTTTCAATGGAGGTAATTTGCAAAAAAAAAAAAAAAAAATTCATCTAATTTGCATGTAATTTTTTTTCAAAAATAATTGATTGATTATTGTATGATGCATTGATGCATAGGCATTTTAATGGATGTAATAAATATGGAGATTCCTTTTAACGATGTTAAGAGCCAAGAGACGAACCATTTAGAGGTAACCTCCATTTTGTTGTTAAGTAAATTAAAACTTTAATTAATATATGAAACTAATTATAAATTGAATCATTATGCAGAATGTTAGTGATAATGTTGATGGAAGTGATGGCAATAACAATGAAGAAAAATCATTGATATTGTTAGTCGATAATAGTCAGCTATTTGTTATGGATGAGGTATATAAGTTTTTATTTATTTTCATTTTCACAATTTTCCATTGCTATAAATATGTTGTTGTTATTAACAAGTTTAAAATTTTTTTAGGTATTCTCATCAAGGTCTACATTGATAGGTTGGGTTCAAGGCATCGGTAGGGATAATAACATAGTTGTTACTATCACTAAATCGGAACCGGTTAATCAAAGATGGAAGGGAATGATCAATTTTGGTTGTGAAAGGGAAGGGAAGCCCGATAAAAGGTTAAAGAAATATGTTCGATCAAGCAATACAAAGAAGTGTAGGTGCAAATTTGAGTTGAGAAGGATCCCACTGGAGAATGACCATTGGAGGTTGCAAGTGACATGTAGAACCCACAATCATCTTCGATCAAAGTCACTTATTAGTCATTCGTTTGCTGTAAAATTGAATGTAGAGAAGATGATTTATGTGCAGAATATGGCGAAGTTTGGTGTGAGCCCTCGCAACATCTTGTCTCGGCTGAAAGAAAGGTATCCGGATAATATCTCGACTTTGAAGCATATTTACAATGTATTTTGTCGGCTAAAGGTACTCGAACAAAGAGGCAAGACGGCTTTGCAACATACTCTAGAGTTGTTGAGCTTGGACAAGTACATAAAGTGGCATTCTATTGTTCAGGGGAATAGAGTCACCAACCTATTTTGGGCGCATCTTAAATCTATTCAGTTGGCAAGGTGTTTTCCACAAGTAATGCTTATGGATTGTTCGTATAAAACGAATCGCTATAGGATGTCGTTGTTTGAAATTGTTGGTGTGATGTCGACCGAAAAAACCTTCAATGTTGCATTTTGTTTTATGTGTTCTGAGAAAGAAGAGTCATACGCTTGGGCATTGGAAAAGCTTGCAGGAATTTTTTGAGCCAGACAACTTGCCAAGCGTGTTTGTGAGTAATAGACAACTAGGTTTAATCAAGGCTATTGAGCGAGTTTTTCTAAAGGCAATGAGATTATTGTGCACATGGCACATCAATACAAATGTTAAAAAACACTGTAAGAGACACTTTGAGGACAATAACCGATGGGCTGAGTTTATAGATTCGTTTTTAGATTTGTATAGATCAGATTCAGAAGATAAATGGAACAAGGCCACAATTGAATTTGATAGAAGATGGAAAAAAACACCCAAAGTGTTTGGAATGTCTCAAGACAGTTTGACATCCCCATAAGGAGTACTTTGTGAGTGCATGGACAGATAAATTTAAGCATTTTGGGCGACACACAACGGTTGAGTTGAAGGTGCACAATCGAAGTTGAAACACTCGTTAGAAAATTCATAAGGTACATTCCTTAATGTTTGGAAAAAGATGCATGATATGATCAAAACCCAACTAGTCGAGATAGAGTCGTCATTTCAACATAATCTGACGAAAATGAAGACAAAACATAACTTCACTTTATTTGGCTTACTTCATGGGTCGGTGGCGTACAGGGATATTGATTTGATAAATTCAAAAATTCGGAGGCGTGAAAGTGTCAGGGTTGACCCTGTCAAGTGTGGTTGTGTGCTTCGAACGACTCATGGATTACCTTGCGCTCATGAACTTACAGGTTATCTAACTCCCACAGGACAAATTCCAGTACGCACCGTAGACAAATATTGGCTTCAACTTGGCACAACACCTATTTGTGAATGTGGCGATTTGATTATAGACCTTGTGGTCGACGCCCTTATGAATAGGTTCAATGAGTCAAATCATGATCAAAAGTTGGTGATGAAGATGCAGCTTATAGAATTGAGTTCCCCAGGTGACAGTGTGATGATTGAACCATTAGCAATTTTGGTTGGAAAGGGGAAACCTAAGAAAAAAAATTGAATAAGCACGAGATGTCCACAAAAAGGGATCCGATGGGACACGAATACGCCATGTAATGAAGGGTTGTGGTTTGCAATGTGGCACGAGGCAAGGGTAAAGGTTGTAAAGGACGCTTTGGTAATTCCAGAATGCCAGGTGCATATAGACATGGAAAGTTGATTTATGAACCCCCGATATGTTAGAGCTGGCAGCAAATCGTTACCAATGCGTATTTGTTTGTTATGGGAACCAAAATACCACATGTTTTCCCTATGTTTACCTGGCACCACATTTTGACTCAAGACGCGTTTGTTTCATGACATACTTGGCTCAGACTAGTCACTATATTGTCATTCATATGCAACTAAACCCACCATTGCCTCCTATAGTACCAACCTGATCGTGTCGCATGTTTCCTTAGGCAATCTCATTGAAGAGTAGTTTTGATATCCAGCTCAGTATTGGTGGGACAATGTTGAATAACTTCAATGAGAAGAATGTGAAGAAGTCGAACGAGGTGGTGACCATATTGGATTGATGCACATATTGTATTTTGCTAACCATTATTGTGATGAAAAAATGTAAACGGCAAATGTAAATGACAAATATAGATAGCAAAGAATGTGAAGAAGTTGAACCATTGTTTTGTTAGAAAAGTCACCGGTTTTTTTTAATGGAGAACTTGTATGTTTCGAGATTTTTGATTCATATTAGTTTGAGTTTTTGTTTATGTATGATGTGAGAATGCGAGATTAGAAAAATGATTAGTTTTATGCGACTATGCGATATCAAAAAATAATATCTGAACAAATTTCAGAAAAAATTTGGAAAAATCTAATTTGATGCAAAAATGCTACTTATATGGAATTCATATAAAGGATTAGTTTGAAAAACTTGTATGGCTCAAGTTTAGGTTTGATGCGACAATGGCAAAAACTTCAGAAAACTAAGTTTAAATTATTTTTTCAGAAAGTGATAAAATTTCTGAGTTGCATAAAAAATGGCAGGTTTATGACTTGTTCGCAGTATACAATGCAAGTTATATTAAAAACCCCGGATTGGTCACTGCAAACAGAAAAAAAAAATAATTCCTGTTCGCGGCAAGCAATGTGGGTTATATCCAAAACCTCGCATTGCTCACTACGAACAAGAAATTTTTTTCCTATGCGCAATGTTCATTGCAGGTTATTTGAAATTCCCCGCATTGAACACTATAAACAAGACATTTTTTTGAAAATCTTTTTTCTGCTTGCAGGGACCAATGCGGGGTTCTTGACATAACCTGCATTAGGGGTGGGCATCCCATCCCGCGATCCCGTTCCCGTCCCGATCTAGAATGGGATGGGATGGAGATTTTCAATACCGCCAATCCCGTCCCGAACTAATTTATTAATATTAATTATTAAAATTTTTATTTAATTATTAATAATTTTGATGCTTCAAATTATTGAAAACTGTTGAAAGAATAAAGTTTTCAAGTTGATGGCTTTGAAACCTATCTATTGGAACTCAGTTGATACCCATGAATTGGAGTTGTTGTCTGTAGAGATTCAAGTTGTTGAATTTGAGTGTTCTTTGTGAAAAATCTTGATGAACTATGAAATGGGTAATTGTAGCAAATAATACTATCAGACCTTAAACAAAGTGCCCAAGTGACAGAGTTTGTGGGGTCTAATATGGTTTATGTGAGAACTTTGATTTTGTTGCAAACCGGTATGATATCCTTTTATGTTTTATGGTAATGATCATGTTTGTTTGAATGGTGAATTGAGATGATAAAAGTTAGTGGTTGATGAAGATGTATGGTTTGACCTATCTCTTGCAAAACGTTATAATGCATTGCTCGTTGTGGCCGGAGGTGATGATAGAATGATAGTGATAAATGAGTTTCAGAGTTTAGTTTAGCTAATAGGTTTATCACGTCTGCTGAAGATGCAAGTTTGTATGCAATCAGTACACTTCATTTCATGTCTTTAACTAATAGGCTTATCACGTTTGGTGAAGATGCAAGTTGTTAGTGAGCAACTGAGCACCAGCCCTGACTGGGTTCCACCGTTTAAGCTTTATATTATACTCATGGGTGCTTGCAAACTAGGGCCTGCAAGTGAAGAAGATTGGCACGCTGATCCCGTCCCGTCACGAACCCGTTTGGGATGGGACGAGGTCGGGATGGGGTTTTTCCCATCCCGTCCCGTCCCGATCCCGTATGAATGGGATGGGATAGGGATGGGTATATCTCGTCCCATCCCGTCCCGTGCACACCCCTAACCTGTATTACACCCTGCGAACTGAGCAAAAACCTGCAATTTTTTCTAAAACTCATAAAAATTTTCACTTTGTGAAATTTTTTTTATTTAAACTTAGTTTTCTGAAGTTTTTGCGCATTGTCGCATCAAACCTAAACTCCAACCATACAAGTCTTTCGAACTAATCTTTTATGTGAATCCATACAAGTCGCATTGTCGCATCAAACTAGTTCTAAATTTTATCTAAAATTTGTTTTGATATTATTTTCTGATTTTGCATAGTCGTATAAAATTTGATCGATACAAGGAATATAAGAGCGTACCATAACCAAAATTTTATTTGGTGAGTGTTGTTCAAAAAATTCTTATTTGACAAAATTGAATATGGATTAGTGTAACACTTTATGTGGGCGGACTTTGAACCTGACGGGCTACCATGTGTGGGCGGGCTCTGAGGCTGGCAGCTCCATGCATGGGCGAGCCATGAGGCCGGCAGGCTACCATGTGTGGGCAGACTTAGAGGCTGGCAGGCTACTAGGGGGTTAGTCCCACATCGCCTGGGTGAGGGAATGATATGTGTTATATATGTACGAGTTTGGATCCACGTGACACAACGAGTTTTAAAGCCGTGTGGTTAGTTAGGTTGGGCCCAGAGCGGACAATATTATATCATGTGGATCGGGTCGTGACAGTTTGGTATCAGAGATTTTGGTTGGCCTAGGCTGGGGTAGAGTCTAGGTGATCCTCGGAATGTGGATATGGGTGAACAAGAGTGTAACTGTTTAGAGATAAATTGACAACGGTGAACCTTAAACTTTTAGTATTTTTTTTTCTTTTTCTTCATGAAGCTCATGATGACATTCCTTTGACTTGTGTGTGTGTGAGGCTAATGATACCTCATTTTTAATATGAGTAAAGGGTGACATTATTTCATTTAGTTGTTTTGTTGTCCGGAGTGTTTAACTATCCCTTTCATCAAATCTCGGTACGAGATTCTTTTGAGTTGTATATATTGTAATACACGTACTTTTTAATGAGGTGAATATATATATATATATATATATATATATATATATATATATATATATATATATATATATATTTCTACTTGGAGTTTCAACTTATTATTTCTAGTTTATTGTTAAAATAATATAGGTATACACATATAGCAGCCTCGTGTATATGCATGTTTGATGTGTTGCTTGGTACGATGTGAAATTTTTCTATGAGTATAAGATTTGAATATTTGTCCTTTAAAAATGTATTTTTTAAATCCTAATTTCATGTGCCAAGTTGTATATATATATATTTTTTTTTTCAAAATTTACAGGACTCTCTTACCTTCTAAATCTCGGGACGAGATTCGTTTGAATTGTATATACTGTAGCACCATGCATTTTTTTTAACTCTTATTAAATTTATATTTATCTTTGTGTGATTGTCTTTATAAAGTTATGGGCATATGCATGAGCTACTTTTTTGTCTATATGATCTGTGGTTTGTTTCTTAATAATGAGGGTTAACAAAAATTCTATTCCAGAATGGTTTATGATTTGGACTCTAATGATCTATGGCTTGTTTCTTCTTGTTTGATAAAAAAAAATGAAAACAAAGTCGAAAACATTTTTTAATTATGAGCTTAAACTTATTTGTGTATTATATCAGTCTTGATTCTATGCAATTTTTCTATGTTAGTTTTGATTGGGTTCTTTAGGGTGTACTGTATCATGCTACATATCAAAACTTTTCTGTTGGAGTCTAGTTTCTAAAGGATTTTACGGTATCACAATCTGAATTTTGTGCGAAATGATATACTTTTTTTAGTGACAAGAGGTAAATCTGGACGAATGCTGACAGATGACCTGTTTTGTTGTAAAATCGGTAATGTTACAGACATAATCAAGGGGTATGCTTTATATGGTTGGAAACCACTTTGTGTCTACTTTCTATAGCCTTTAACGGTAGTCAATTTGGAGTTCTAATGTGAGAATTATGTACATTTTAGTGATGACTTGTCAAGCTGTCTAGTTAGGACAGCTTGATCATTTCGGTATTGTTTGGAGAGTTATTTACCCAATTGTTTGGGACTAAAACTAGGCTAGTTACAACTGAGTTGGGGGCTGTTTAAATTGATTAGAAAGTCGGAAGGCTTGGAGTGGGTTTGACTAGGTTCTGGTTGGGTAGTGAAACTGTAGTCGAATGCTTCGGAGTGTATGATTTGAATTGTTGCAACGATCATCTTCCTCAACGCTTCCTTGGATGTGGAATGGGCAGTGGAGCTAAGGACTTCGATTGTTCTATGAATGAATTGTTTGGTTTGATTTATTTCCATGGAGTGGTGATGTGTGTAGAAGAATGTCAAAAACTTGATGTTTGTTTTCTTCAAGTATACTAAATATGTGGGGATACAATACTTTTGCTATAGGAAATATATAATGATTGTGTGTTAGTTCAGAATTGGTATTGTTTTCTTGTTAGCCTGTGGCATCATGTAGAATGAATTATGCAGTTTGGGTTGAACGTGTTATTACTCATGTCCAGATTGTCAACACTTTTTGTATATTGTCCGAATTATTTTTCTTTACATATACACAAATGGAGGCAATGACTACTAAAGATTATGACACTAGTACTGATTGTGTAGTTTAGATTGTTATGCAAATTGACTTGCTAAGAAGTATCTTCGTATTGATTGGGTTTGATCCCTATTGTGTTATGAAAAAATTATTTATGAAAAATGCTAGTTTTCCCAAAAGAATGGGTTAATATTGTGGTTGATTTATTTATGGTTGACAAAAGTGTCACCATAAAAGAGTTTTGAGTTTTAGTTGATTTTTTTAATGCACTTTTCCACAACTCCGAAAAAAAAATGTGAAAAAAAAATTATTTTAGTATACAGACTTGCTTGTATACGTATGACATAATGTTGGTATGCAGACTTGCTTACATATCAGGTATGCCGTTCCATGTGAGTTCGGTAATACGTGTAGTATTTAGGAAATGTTTGCCATGGATCAAACTTCGAGTGAGATGACATGTTCCTCGATGTGGCACCCCACTTGGAACATGTACGCTTTGAGTGGTTTCAAGGCAAGGGAGACACACTTGGGTGGGGTGTGTTCGACACAAGGAGGATAGTGCAATTGTAGAAAAAGAAACGAGATTTTTGTATATGTGCATGATTACCCTAAGGAAAGAAACTAAATGCTCATTCGACCAATGAATGAGATCTATATGTCTTCGTAAAGGTAGAAAAATGTGTTTTGTTGATATTTTAATAATACTCTATTATGACTACGATTTGTATTGTTGTTTGAAAATAAATTGCATTTATGAGAATTAATAACTCATAAAATTTATCCGTTTGTTTCTAACCGGTTCGTGCAGGATAGTAAGTCTACTAACAATTTTTACAGGTCGGACTTACCATATTCAACATTAACTTTGTAAGTGTTGGTAAAATACATGTATATTTTAAGCATGATAAACTTATTAGTATGCAATGTTTGCCTCGTTGAGGAACTACAAGACTTTGAGTATTATTTTCTTGTTTATGAAATTCATGTTAATGCATGTAAATTATTTTATTTTATAAGGATGGAGATAGTACACCAGCTTCCTCGCTGACCTAAGTGAGCTTTTGCTTCTTGGGTACGTTCTTATTGGAACGTAGCCATTTGACATTTCTCAGGTTATAGAGTTTTGGGGCGACATCTTTGACAGTTTATTTTTATGGAGAAATCATCTTCAACGAGTTACCCGGTTAGAATTTTTGTCTATGTTAATTTTATTTAATGTTTCTATTGTTAAATTTTCACGTCTCGAGTTTTGAGGAAGCGGATGATCTTAATCCTAAATGGATAAAATGATTTTTTTTCGTCAAAAAATTGAGGCGTGATAGTTTGGTATCAGAGCCAGACCCAACCGAAAGTGTGCCAACGAGGACGTTGGGGCCAAAGGAGGTGGATTGTAACACTTTATGTGGGTGGGCTCTGAGGCAGACGGACTACCATGTGTGGGCAGGCTCTGAGGCTGACAGCTCCATGTGTGGGCGGACTCTAAAGCTGGCAAGCTACCATGTGTGGGCGGGTTTAGAGGCTGGCAGGCTACTAGGGGGTTATAGTCCCACAACGCCTGGGTAAGGAAATGATATGTGTTATATATGCACGAGTTTGGATCCACATGACACAACGAGTTTTAAAGCCGTGCGGGTAGTTAGGTTGGGCCTAGAACGGACAACATTGTATCATGTGGATCGGGTCGTGACAATTATTTTAGATAAGCAACAACAATAACAAACAAAACATAAGTAAATAAATAGTTAAGTGCAACTCTATAGAAGTTAATAAATAGAACAGAAGTAAAAAAAATAAAGCTTCTTAAAAAATTATCTGAAGTCTACAAAACTTATAGTTTCTAAACAAATATAAGCCAAATGTTTCTCTTCCAAAACTTAAAAATTGTCGCCTCCGAACATAGAAGCTTTGTTCATGCCTCGATTTGGTTCAACGCTCACTTCCTCCGCCACCAATTTCACTACTGTCAACACTAGGGTGTCTGTCAGACTCATCTTCCTTTTGATCCAAGGTAACGGACGTAAACATTTCATCTAGAAAATCCCATAATCTATTTTGTTGTGTGAGCAAAATAACCTTGTAGACGTTCTCCCCTTCGTCAATAGAGGCATTGATCAAATTACAAGCATTAACAATGACAATCTCCTGCAAGGAAATATTAGATGTTAGTGCAAACCATGTAAAATTTTGAAATTACATAAGTGTAAGATACTTGTACTTACCCTCTTATTTGAAAAAACAAATGTCTTTTTAGGGGATAAATTCTCCTCTTGTTCGGTGGTTGTACGAAGGGATGACTAATACGGTGAAACCAGTCCAAGTAATCTACCTCACAGTCTTATGGAAGCTTCACGGGGGCACCTTGTTGGTTAGTTGGCAGGACTTTATAATGCCACCTCCGAGCGAACGAAGCCAACACCTCATACTGGACGTAATAATGCTTGCTAGAATGAGCTTTATCTTCCTTTTGGCTTGGATATGTTGGATCGGGATGACTTGTACTTTTTCCATTTGTCTCGTAACTTTGTCTGGGTGACAGGCTTATTTTATGTCGAGGTGTAACATATATCCCGTGAACCATGTGATTCCACGAAGGAGAGTGTTTTTCTTGGACTCCACGTAAGGGTCCCAAAGTACTTGGGAATTATAATAATCAAAACTTATTAATATATGATACATACAAATTTTTTTATTGAACTTAAAGATGCATTTTTTACCTTTTTAGGAGACATGTCATCGATATGCTCCCTAAGAGTGATGATTTGTTCGTTCAAAACCCCTACAATTTTTAGGGGTTCCCACTTAGCCATGGTGGGGAGTCTAGCATCTCACGTCAATTTTGCATTACCCCAGACTTTAAAGTGATCATATATCCATGCCTATAAACAAAAGCAACATAAATAAATATTATGAAATTCTTATATATTATGAGGGTAATTAACAAAATAAATTTTTTGAAACATACCCCGAAAAAAGGCAAATATTCAGCAATTTGTCTCGTTCCCTATCTGCTAGCGTCGCCCAACTAATGAAACAAGACTGCCAAACCTACTACACCCTATGCATACTTGTTAACATCATCCTCCTCCATCAGCATCTTCAAATATTCAATAAAAACATTTGTTCCACTTTTATCAACAAATAGAGTCATATCACGAAGAAACAAGTAACCCCTACACACTTATTGTTTTCTTTCAAGAGAATCAACGTCTGTAGCCTGTCTACAACAGTGGTCCTAAATAAACTTCATTTCCACAGATTTCTCATGCTTTTTGACATGGACATTTTCTTTTTTACTTTCAATTCCCAAACCAATAATGTAACACATTCATCTACCGTCATCTTCATCGTTGTTCTAATCGACTCTCCAAGAAACGACAAATGAGTTATACGGTAAACATCATCCAAGGTGATGCTCATCTCTCCAAAAGGTAGGTGAAAAGTGTTGGTCTTAGGTTGCCAACGCTCCACGAAAGCACAAATGGTCACATTATCATAGCGTACCTTACGATATTTAATCAAGGGATATAAACCACTATTGTAGATCATTCTCTTTACATCTTTCGGCTCATGTTTCAAATCCCAATCTATAAAGTTCCTATATTGATGATGACACTGCATTGCGCCTCGTTCCTAAATACAAGAAACATATACATTAAGTAATTCAATGTCTAAATATATATAAATAACAGGCTTATATAATTTAACCAACTAAAAATAGTAAGTTTTTGGCTCACCATCCCAAATGGCACGAGAAATATGACCATGATAATCGACTAATATGGAACAATCCACAGGACCACCGGGATAAGAATCTCATCTAGCATCTTCTTTTTCTTTACCCTTCTCCCATGTTTCCTCTTCATCCCCTGCTTCCTCCTCATCCCATGTTTCATCCTCATCCACAGGCTCCTCTAACTTCTCACCTTCATGTCCAACACCCGCACCACTCGAACCTCTTTTCCCTTCTGATTGGGCTTGACTTTGCGATACAACTACTTGTCTATACGCTTCTTGAGGATCTATTTGAATCCCCATTTGCTCATTTCTCATCTTCCTCTTTACTTTTTTGTCCCTATTTTGTTCATTTTTTTGCGTTCTTCTACCAGTTCTTTGCCTTTTTCTGCTTTTTACTTTCGAGCAGACATTGTAATGCGTCATCTTCTACCTCTATCATCTCCATCATCTCCACCAACATCACGACCAACAGAAGACATGATAAACCTTCAAATAAAATGAAACAAATACTTTAGGACAATTTTTTTGTACAATACTTTCTACTAATTTTTAAGCAATACTTTAGCTAATTTGGATGTAAAACAACATTATATATCTCATTTCCCTACATTCTAATAAGAAAAATACCAATTGGGAAAGTGACCACCAAATCTGCCTTCGCAATTACTTTCATTACCAAGAGACGAACTAAACGATTAATGCACAAAAACCATAAACAATTATATTTTAAAGATGGAAACAAATACACAAATGCACAAAAGCAAATAATGGTTGACTCACTTGCAATCCAAACAAAAATCCTAAACCCAAAGATAAAATGGATGACTCATAGAAGAGTTGGAGTCGCAAGAGAAATGTGTTTTGCACTTTGAGAGGTGGCGTTTTTGAGCTGTTGCATTTTAGAGATTTTGAGGGTTTCAATTTTGAGAGACTTTCGAGGGAGATGGAGTAGATTTCCAAGATATTTGAGTGTGGGGAGAGATTTGGAAGAGATTTGAATGTGGGAGAGGGAGGAAAATCGAATGGGGGAGGGAGGAACTATCTGTGATTTGAATGGTGAATGGAAAAATGTGGGTTTTTGTTTATATAGGCAGTGTGAGAAAGAAAGTAGGTGGTGTGCGAGAGTAGAATGGTGTGAGAAAGAGGAAATGGTGGTGTGGAGTAGTCGCTGCCTTTATATTGATGTAGATAACAATTTTGAAATTAAAAAATCCTTTATGAAAGGTGATGATACATCAAACCGTCCTTTGATCAGCACGGTATGCGTGTCATGATAATCTCGTCAACAGGACAAAGCGAACATGATTGCACACTCAATCGAGCAAGGCCTAGATAGTACTAAGCTCATTATTGGCAAGATCTAAAAGATCACACCCAAATTGCAATGCACCACTAAGCCCATATGTCACGCGGTCAAGCCCAATACTCGTAAGACCAGATAAGGCAAGAGTAAGCCCTAATAAGGCAAGTATCTGGGGTTCGACCCAGGACAAACATGCCAACAATACATTAATTTCGACTAGAAAACAAATACTAGAGTATAAGTCGGGCAAGGAAACTTTCTTGCCTGGACAACACTTAGAAAAGGAAACCTCTCTTGCAGAACTAGGAGCACAACTCATGTAGGGAAACTTTCCTACATGGACAGCTCCCAACAAGGAAAGGATCTCCAGTAAGATATCTTTCCCTAAACTACGCCACCAAAGGCCGAGCCGAAAAAGGACTCTCGCATTATAAAAGGGATATAAGGTCGATGAACAAAGGTACGCTATAGAACCCAATTTAAAACTTTAAGCCTTTCTTAAGCCTTATCTAACTTAAGCATCAGAGTGCCATCAATGGCCACACGGTGGTCTTTTGCTCACATGCATTCTTTGTGCAGGTTCAGGTTAAGGCGAAGCTAGAGAGTAGAAATCGACTACATCAGTTTCGCGTCGTATATGGGAAATGATAGAGTTCCTCAGAAGAAATAGTAGTACTGCCTTTCCTAGAGAGCCAGAAAGATGGTGACAACAAGGTCTCACAATAACAGAGACGCTTCTGAATCTTCGAACACTTGAACTAACAGACCGCTGCCAGCTCCCGTGCCACCACTACCGTGGGAGGAACCCTCTCAGACCCCCATGTCGGTGGCAGCCGCGGCGGACCCAAAGGTGGATCTATTGTCAACCTAGATGCAACAAATCGCACGAGTGGTGGAGATACTCAATTAGCAGAATCATCCACCTGTAGGACAAGATCGTGAGCACGAAGAGCCCAATCCCCATAAGGTTCCAGAAAATAATTTTAGGACAGTCGTGATGCCTCTGCTGCTTCTAAGTGGACCAGAGGTGGAGGAGCGGCCAACAAAAACCCAACATCCAAAGCCGACGGACACGTCTCGCAAAATCTCGTCCATCAGGGGGCCACAAATTTGGACGTACTGTTCAACTTCACTGTCCCTTCGTTCATGGATCATATCATTGACGAACTGCTATCGAAGAAGTACACACCGCCAAAGATGGAGTTTTACGATGGGACGGAAGACCCGTACGATCACTTGTGCCACTTCCAACATGTGATGGCGTTCAAATAAGGGATAATGTGTCGATCATTCCCAACCATCCTGAAGAAATTAACGCTGACCTGGTTCCATAGCCTCCCTCCAAAGTCTATCAACCGTTTCCGGATATTGGTGACGATGTTCCTCACACACTTTGTTAGCAGTCAACAAATCAAGAAGGGCTCGCACTATCTGCTGACCATGAAGCAAAAACAGAACGAGAAGTTGAAGGAATACGTCACTTGTTTTAATGATGAGTTGATTCTCATCGAAAACTGTAGTGATAATAATGTCATCACAGTCTTTACCTCGGGTCTTAGGAGGAACAAGTTTTACGACTTCCTTACTTTGGACCCCCAACCAATATGGCAGACCTCTGCTGAAGGATGACCAGAGATATATCACTCTAGACAAGAAGCTGACCACAAAGAAGGCGGTGGAATCCGAGAAGAAACCATATGTCCTTAGGGATAATAAAAAGATGAAGAAGAAGGAAAACGACGATGGGAACAAAAGGAAACGCAATGGCAGTAAAAACGACTACAGTCACACAAGGCATAACAGAGCCTCCAATTATGTCGAGTCCAAAATTTCCACCCCTCTCAACTCCAGTCTGTCCAATATCCTCGATTCCATGAAGATTTTGGGAAGAACTGAAATGGCCCCCAAGCAAAGGTGAAACAATAGCTAATATTGCGCATTCATAAAGAGGGTGGACACGATAATGAGGATTGCAAAAACCTCAGAGGAGAAGTCGAGTTTTGGATCAAGAAAGGCAAGCTCAAGGACTTCCTAGGCTCGGACAGGAGGCAGGATTGGGCAAAAGAAAGGGAGGTCGCTATCACGGAGATAAAAAAGGAAACTTCTGGAATCATTTGTGTCCTTCATGGGGTCGGTCCCGAGGGAGAGCAATCCAATAGGTTACTCAATAGAACGCTGACTGAGATGTAGACGCCGCGCAGAGTGAGGACTAACAATTGCAACATGCACGAATTCAAAGCCCAATCCCACCATTGACATTTACGAATAGGGATCTCCAGGGTGTACATTATCCTCACAATAACGCCCTGGTCATCTCCGTCCTCATTGCGAAGTGGGATGTGAAAAGGGCCTTGGTGGATATAAGAAGCTCACTTAATGTTTTGTTTATAAGCGTATTCAGAAACATGCAATTCCAGGAGAAAGACATGACCCCCTTCGTTCATCCCACGGTCGGATTCAGTGGAGAGAAATGCTTCCTTGTCAGAAAGATCAATCTAATGGTGGTGGCGGGAGAGCTAAAATTATGGAAGTATTTTGTCCAAGAATTTATGGTGGTTGATGCTCCGTCTACATACTACATTATTCTATGAAGGCCTTGGCTTCACCATATGGAGGCAGTAGTTTCCACTCTGCACCAATGCATCTAATACACATCCAATCAGTCCCAAGGATTTATCCGAGGAAATTAATCTACAACAAGATATTGCCATTATGCAGCCCTAAAACAGTTGAATTGCTATCAATTCCAGCTCGGGCCAGCAGAACAGATATATTAGGCACCGACATTCGAAACGCAGTTATGTGGATAGCCAGATTTCAAAGCTGGAGACTCATTCCAGACCAATATAAAGCTAAGTAAAAACACTTCAACAAACAGGCACCTAGTCCAAGAGTTGATAATCAGCAAGGAACTGCCCGCCAGCTCAAAGTCCATTTTTCAGTAACTTCACTAGTTTTGGCAAAGCAAGACATTTCGCTAGAAGGACTATGCAATCCGAGTCAGAACCATCAGCCTTCTTCAGGGCCGGGTTAGCTTACTCCCCGCTTGGAGTCAAATTATTTTGTTGCTTTGATTTCATTTTTATTTTATGTTTTTATTTATAGTTTAGAAAAACAGTTCGTACAAGACATATTCAAGGAATAAAATATATTTTATTGATTGCAATGAAAGTTATTACAAAGCTTGCCGACCAACTAGTACATAAGTTTTGCGCACTACAAGTATCTAAATCCGGCGCAAATATGCATCTACTAACATGCACGTCGAAACTTTGCTCATCCAAGCTGCCTCCAGAGAAGGTGTTAGGTGGTGATAGTAAAGTACTTAAACAAGGTTGCGAACATGCGCTCGATTCTTTGCTCCTCCAATCTACTTTTCAAATGTGATGAAAGCAAAAGAAGGCAAGGTCTCACTGTGCTGCCATCCCCAAAACCGTGGACAAAATCAGCGCGCTTCCCACTTCGCCAATCCGCCCTGTGAAGAGAAACGAGAAGAAAACAAACGAGAATATCCCTAAATAGTGGGATCATTGAGATCTCACAGTGCTGCCAGATGGGGACACCTCTCAAATGTGTAATGCCCGGGGTGACGCAGAGATACTACCCTAGGAACGAAATTCACAACGTCGGCGCTCCACTCAACCATAAACTAGCTGCATGCAATATCCCGCAACAACAGTGACGAATGCGAACCTAGGAGCAACAAAAGATGGAAAACAGATTTGACCTCTGAGGGGAAGTTCATAATTCTTCTTCGCAATGTAAGAAGATACTACAAGATCTCATGGAATCAATTGGATGCTAGCCTAGATAAGTTGGCACCACATAATAACATGTCTTATTAAGACTCATCGCTGCAAATGTCAAAACATTCGAAGACTCCAGTAATGAAGATCTTCCTTTAGCTTTTTGGAAAATTCAAAGCATATTCTCTAATAAGATACATTTGATCAACATATTCTAGAATGCTCATTGCAATGCTTGAGATGGATAACGACTAGCCATATACAGGCGAGGTGGTTTATGAAGCAGCGTCAACCAACAATTACGTCAGCATTAAATGTCATGTGGGAAATAGAGAAACGATGGTTCCAATTGCAATTACAAGAGTCCACATTCATTGAATTAATAGCCCTACTAGTAGCCCAATTAATTGGGATGAGTAATCAATACTGAACCGTCTCGCAATATGCATCATACACATGGCATGCTGATCTACAAAGATTTTTTTTTCCACTTGGGCCCCGCCAATTAATGAGCCCAAGCTTATACCCTGCCAGATTCGGCCAAGCACATGCAATGACACAAACAGAGAAGGCCTTGAGTGCCCATGGAATAAGGAGTGTGCCTACAAATAATCCAAGGCACTCGTCATATTATTATTCCACTGTTGTTCATTAAAGTTGGTCAATCTATTATTGGGTCGATCACTCAATCTCGCTTCAAAATCAGACCGCTAGGCGAATCAAATAAATCAGGACACCCAAGTCAGACACGCCCAAATCTTATTCTGACTAAAGCTTAGTCGGACTCGAGTGATTACAATAGCTTCTAGTCCGCTCTAACACCTAGCATGCTAAAAACGGACGATAATGGGTTAGAAAGTGGGAGCTTAGTAAGCTTTTCTAACACTTGACCGTGATGGATTGCCAGGGACCATTGTCCAATTATAGATAATGGTCACCGAACTTAACCAAAGCTCAGTCCATTTTGACCTATGACGATAACTTCTAGTCCGCTCTAACGCCCAGTCTGTTCAACGGATGCCAACGGTTTAGAGAGTGGCAACTTAGTCAGCACTCTGATGCCTGATTGAGACAACTTGCTAAGGATCATTGTCCAAACATGAACAATAGTGTCCGAACCCGACCAAAGCTTAGTCGGTGATGACCGATAACGATGATTTTTAGTCCGCTCGAAGCCTAGTCTGCCAATAAAGGATTTTGATATCTTAGAAAGTGGGAGTCTAGTCAGCGTTCTCGACGCCTAATTAAGATGGCTTGCTAGGGGTCACTGCTCTTACGCAGATTATAATCGCCAAACCCGACCAAAGCTTAGTCAGTGGCCACTGATGACGATGGCTTATGGTCTGCTCTAAGCCTAGTTTGCTTTGCATGGATTTCGACGGCTTATAAAGTGGGAACTTAGTCAGTTCGACAATGCCTGGCCGCGATGGCTTCCCAAGGATCGTTGGACAACTATAGACAAGATCGCCGAACCTTGCCAAAATTTAGTCAGAACGACTGATGATGATAACTTCTGGCTCACTCCAATTTTTAGTTCGCTAAAAGCGGACGACAATGGGTTGGAAAGTAGGAGTCTAGTCAATGCCCTCGACGTTTGATTAAGATGACTTGTTAGGGACCACCATTCAATCACAATTGATGGTTGTTGAACCCAATCGCGGTTTAGTCAGTTATAACTGGCGATAACAACCTCTGGTCCAACTAAGCCTATCCGCCGATAGCAAGTAAAGACGAGTCGAAAGCTTGGTCAGAGCTTTGGAAGCTCAACTTGGAAACTTGCAAGGACTATTGTCCGATCATCAATAACGGTGCACGTGCTAGGATCACAGTCTAACCAGTTCACTTATAGTAGCAACAACAACTGTTAGTTCATATACAGCCAAGCCACTAGGCAAAGGGTGAGTTACACTCATCGATCTCTAAAAAGATTTTGACCAGAATTGCATGAACTATCGTACCATAAATAGTCAAAACTCTCACCAGTAGATCAATCATACGGCTTCCTAACCTAGCAGAACCTCTTGTCTGGCAACTAATGTTGCGATAAGACAAAGCAGATAAAAGCTAGTGGAAAAAGTAAAAGAAAAATGCGCAAGTAAAGAACGTTATTCATTTGCAAGCCAAAAATACAAGTTCACTCCTTATCAAGAGGAAAGTCGGATACAATAGAGTTGGACTTAGTAGGAGAGGAAGCAGGAGACACATCTATACGTGCTACCTCTTGATCACCCTCGCCAGGCTCACCTACTTCTTCAGACAGATTGGAAGCCACTCCAAATTCTACATATGCTACCTCTTCATAGTTGGAGATATCCCAATCAATATGTTCTTCTTCATAAGCTGCAACAGCTCCAACTTTCCATGCACTACTCTACTGAACTCAAACGTGCCATGGGCCTTAGTGAGCTTTGAGTTGCTTACTCAACCATTCAATCTCACATAGAGCATTTGAGTATGACTTCTGCAAGTTTGCCAAGACTCGCTCCATGGTATACACTTTCTCACGAGCAACCTTGACTTCAGTCCCAACTACAACCACTTGATTCAGGTATGACATCCCCAGTACGAGATGCTTCTGCCCTTTTATCGATACGCTATCCTAGCGTCCCTCCTTTTAGCTCTAGAGCACAGTTCACCAGCTAGTCATTCCACCTGCTAATATGTTTCCTAAAAGCATAAATAATGTCAACCTCTTGATTCCAAGCTTGGTTGCTCATCTTTACCACATCTAGAATACACAGAATGATTCGCGCATCTAGATGGAAGCCCTTCGAGACCATAATCACTCTAGCACCACCCTTCACTGTCTTCACTACATCAGGGCCCTCATCTCCAGCTTTCCTCTTACTTGCAACGATCGACCATCTTCCACGAGCCGACTCATAATTAGTTGACGGGGAAGAAGGAAGTGATTTATTCTTCGGACTCGTCGTCATCTTAATATGAGGACGGTAGCAAGACGAAGGACAATACAGGCGACACGGAGGGGACCTTTCGCCATAAGGACGACGGTTAAGTGATTCTTTAGCATGCCTAGCTAGGCAGCAAACAAAGTCTTTCAACAAAAAGGGACGACCTAGTCCAACACCAGATGAAGCTTCTACCCCCACCTGCAGCAATGCTTTGTTCAGAACTCCTGCCTGCTATGTACTCAACTTTGTTACATATTCAACCCCAACTATTTGCAGATGCTCCCTCTACAAGTCAGGAAGGGAAAATAGAGCTTTTTCCAAATCATGTCCCTCGGACATAACAATCTTCGTCCCAAGGGACAAATCAAGAACCTGTCCGATAGCTTCACATCCCTCAGACGAAACTGGTAGCCCGCGGATGGGCCTCAACACAACACGAGGCCTCTTCTGAGGAATAGTAGAAGGAAACGCTTCATTTAATTTTTCCCTCCTTGAACGACTCAGAATCTTAATTTTTGGGAACTTCTTCTTTTTCAATGATAATACACCTTCGAGCTTTGGCTTCATAACACTAAAAAAAAGTGGAAGCCTCATGCCAGTGAGTCCACTGTCCGCTGCCTTTGATATTAGAAACTTAACGACATCTTCTATCTGCAAATGAGGCATGTCACGAAATGCATCTATAGTCGCTTTATCCTCATCAGAAAGAAATGAAGTTGGGAATTTCCCTACAAAAAACACAAAGGTCAATTTGATATGCATTTAGCACAAGTGGGATCAGGAACAAAATTAAACTTACTCAGTTGCCTAAATTCTCGCTCGACTAGACAACTAGCAAACTCAAAATACTTCGAGTCCACAAGAGCCATGAAACAGAGAATCTGCCAAAACTTAAAATCGTCAAGCAGATTGTCGAAGCAATCCGACAATGTCAACACACACACAATGTGCTTGTTTATCAGATGAGAAGTAAGCAGTTGGATCACCCTCAAAGATACTTGGACACCAGCCTCATTCGCCTTAATGAGAATGATGATTACATTCCTATACCCGTTCGGCACCAGTTGAGCGGGCGCAATGTTGAGGTACACAAGGAAATCCCAAATTTCCTTAATAACAGGAAAACGGACACCCGATTGAAGCATACATCAGTGAAGACAAATTAAACCCCTTGGAGGGGACAACGACATTAGATCAACGCCTAGAGTGAAGAACACCGGATCCTCAGAAATCTTGTATGTTTTACGATGGACTTCAAGACTCGACTCAGAAAGTGACATTTCCTCAAAGAACTTGTGGCCCTTAGCAAAGAGTTTATCAGAAAGTTGATTCGGCTCCGCCATGAGAGATCATACAAGCTTTCGATTATGAAGGTTGAGTAAAGTCAAAATCACGATATGCGATACGACAAAGCAGAGTCTCTGAGATCGAAAGAGTAAATAAGCCAAACTACGCACAGAAAAGATCTTTATAGAAAACAAAACTCCCGCCATTTCTCTTTCGAGCAGACGCACGCTCAATTAATGAAGCTCGTCGCTCGAGGAAACGACTCAGACTCAACCATCATGACTGTACAGTTGCTTCATGAAATGACTTGGTGGACCGATGAGCTGGCCCACCAACTTGAGGGGAGTAGCTGATGATACATCAAACCGTTATTTGATCAGCACCGTACACTGTTATAATAATCTCGTCGATAGGACAAAATATGCCTTATTGCACGCTCAATCAAGCAAAGCCAAAACAACATTAAGTCCATTATTGGCAGGATCCAGAAAGTCGAACTCAAATTACAATGTGTCACTAAGACCACGCGTCATGTCATCAGGCCTATCTCTCGTAAGTCCTAATAAGGCAAGGGTAAGCCCTAATAAGGCAAGTGTCTAGGGATCGACCCTAAATAGGTAGGCCAACATTACATTGGTTCCAACTAGGAAACAAGTACTAGAATATAAGTCGGACAAGGAAACTTCCTTACATGAACAACATTAAGAGAGGGAAACCTCTCCCGCAGATCTAGGAGCACAAGTCTTGTAGGAAAACTTTTATACATGGACAACTCCCAACTAGGAAAGGATTTCTAGTAAGATCTATTTCCCTAAATTACGCCACCAAAGGCCAAGCCAAACAAGAACTCCCACACTATAAAAGGGAGATAAGGTCGATGACTATAGGTATACTACAAAAACCCAATTTATAACTTTAAGCCGCTCCTAAGCCTTATCTAACTTATGCATCGAAGTGCCATCAGTCGCCACACGGTGGTCTTTCATGTGCGTTCCCTGTGTAGGTTCAGGTTAAGACAAAGCACGAGAGCAGAAATCAAGGGTAGTGATCCTGTCCAAAATGTCCACTTCTATCGCAGTATAGTTGGAGCTTTGCAATATGTCACCATCACCAGACCAGAAATTGCATACTCAGTCAATCGAGTCTGTCAATTCATGCAGAATCCTCTTGAATATTATTGGTGAGTGATAAAAAGTATCTTAAGGTATCTAAAGGCTACAACTGCTTTTGGACTTCAGCTAGCACCTGCTCCTCATTTTCATTTAAATGGCTTTCTTTGATACTGATTGGGCTTCTGACCCAAATGACAGACGTTCTACCTCGGGTTATTATGTATATTTGGGACCCAATCTCATTTTGAGGTCATCCAAGAAGCAAAGTGTTGTCTCTAGAAGTAGTACTGAGGCTGAATATCGGAGTTTAGCTTCAGTTACAGCTGAGCTCACATGGCTACAATCACTCTTTTATGAACTCAAACTTGCCTGTGCATCTCCTACTATCTGGTGTGATAACAAGAGCACGGTCTTGCTAAGTGCTAATCCTGTTCTTCATTCCAGAACCAAGCATATTGAGTTGGATCTCTACTTTGTTCGTGAGAAAGTTGCTCGCAAGCTTATTATTGTTCATCACATTTCAGCAGTTGATCAGGTTGCTGATATATTCACAAAGGTCCTTGGTACTTCTAGATTTCTATTGCTACGTGACAAATTGAGTGTTCTTGATGGATCTACACTCAGTTTGAAGGGGGGTGTTAAGTATAAATAGCTAGATAGGGTAATACATAGGTAGTCAGCACAAATATTGGGACCCGGGGGGGGCTCCTACACACAAAGGGCAGGAGGAACTCCTGCGCATAGATTAGGACCGTCAGATCTGATGGATGGTCCAGATCTGTGGATTTGAAAAAAAACTCACAGTTTTTAACAGACTTTCTCTCTCTTTACAAAAACTCAATTTTTTTTCTCTCTCTACTGAACAACAGTCAACAATGGCAGGGTGGTGGTGGATGCATTGGAGTGGGTGGGGTGGTGAATTTGGTGGTGGCGGAGGTGGTGGAGGATGGCGACTACAGCAGAGAATATACTGGAGGTGGTGGTGGGGAGTGATAAGCTGAAATATAGGTGAATTTTTTTTAAAACTGTGAATTTTTTTTACAGGAGCTTTTATATCCTCCACCACCTTGTGTCCACTCTCCACCTCCACCACCACCAAATTCACCACCCCCACCCACTTTCAGTAGAGATACTTTTATCTCTCAACAAAGCTCACCTCCCCATAAGGCAACATCTCTAGGACTAGAAGAAGAGATAGAGAGAGAGAGTGATCAGAAACAACACCTTTAACCACAGTTCTGATCATCATATGAGATGGACAGAAAGCTGACTTCATGTGACAATGCAGATGAAGACTACATTGACATAGAAGTCAGCAGAAGTTCTTCTCCTTCCACTAATTACTTCTGCTACTCCATCAATTCTCCTCCACACCCTAGAGAGTTTGAGTTCCAAATGTCTTCAACTTCTCTTGAAGTAGAACCCACCAGTTCCCCTGCTGATGAACTCTTCTATAAAGGAAACCTCCTCCCTCTTCACCTACCTCCACGCTTACAAATGGTTCAAAAGCTTTTTCAAAATTCTTCCAACTCTACTTTTAAAAACTGTGAACTTTTTTTCAAATCCACAGATTTGGGTCGTCGGATCTGATGGACGGTCCAGATCCGACGGCCCAAATCTATGCGCAGGAGCTCCTCCTCCGCTTTGTGTGCAGGAGCCCCCCAGGTCCCAAATATTGATGTTAGTTTTTTTTTTTTTTTGGAAGGCGAGTAGGGTTTTTTATAGGATCCCAGAACCCATTAAAGACCAGAATTGGTCAACACACCATAAACTGATAAAGATGCTGCAAGCTGGGTTCGAACCCAAGACCAAGTGGTACCATCCCCCAAGCTCCAACCGTTGAGCTGTATGTCATTGCCATTGATGTTTGTTTGTCAAGCACAAATTTTGTTAGTTTGTTAAACACAAATGCTTATGATGTTAAGTTGTTACAAGAGTTGTCTATATAAGCATGTCCAATGTACATTTACATATATGAAATACATAACTATTATTCATGACTTCTCTTAGAAGCTAACAACTCCTCCATTCAACTATTCTCCTTATTCTGCTAAGGAAACTCAAACCATTTTATAATCCACCTTGCGAGATGGCACGACCAGATTTGGCATCAGGAGTTGGACCTAGGGGTGGGCATCCCATCCCGCGATCCCAATCCCATCCCGTCCCGTCTCGATTTTTTCGGGTTTTAATGGGATTGAATAATTTCATCTCGATTCCGTTCCGTCCCGTTCTAGAATGGGATGGGATGGGATGAAGATTTTCAATCCCGCCAATCTCGTCCCGTCCCGAGCTATTTTTTTAATATTTTCATTTGACTAGCGGGAGGTAAAGATTCCTGTTTTTTTTTACCACACATTAAAATAGGGAGAAAAAACTATAGATAAAAGTCTCATTTAATGTACCAGCACAATAACAGAAGTCTTCTACTACAACTGAAAGAGCTCTCTATTCAGTGTTGTTTCTCTTGGACTAAAGTCTCTATTACAATGCAACTCCTGTTGCTCCTTTTAACCTCAAGTTCAAGCTCTGAACAACTAGATTTTACCATGTCGAACTGAATGGACTTAGGATGGTGCATCCTGGGAGCATTGTAAATTACTATATTTGAGCATATTCCTGGAGTGAATACTCCCTAAAGGTAAAAGCTCTCGTTCAGTTCTGTTCATATCAAAGTTGAGCAAATGAGAAGTCACTGAAAGTACTTTGATGATACTCAATACACATGTAATATATGCAATCCTTAAATATCATAATTAGAGTGTTGTCTTCGGTAACATCTTGTTCATTCTAGACAAAGGAAGCATGTTATATTACCATACATGTAGTCTACTTCTAATCATAAATTCTATAATCAAGTCAAATATAAATTTGCTTGATTTGTTCAACCTCAACAGATTACTACTATCGAACATAATGCTTTCCCTGGGAACTAGTTATAGATTATAACAGTACAAAATCAAGAGCACTTACTATGAGAATTAGCTGGCAGTTGCTGAAAAGAAAATAGCAGCAGCTCCACATTTCCCATGCGACTCCGCAAGCTTAAGTCATTTGTACAAATCAAATTATGAAGGTTGTGGTACTTCTCTACATTTTGATCTAACCGTAATTGTTGAAATCAAGCCAACAGTAATTGAATAGTTGATCCCGTCCCGTCCTGAACCCGTTTGGGATCGGACGAGGTCGGGATGGGGTTTTTCCCATCCCATCCAGTCCCGATCCCGTATGAACGGAATGAAATATAGATGAGTATATCTCGTCCCATCCCGTCCCATGCCCACCCCTAGTTGGACCAGAACAGAAGTCATTATTGGGTTATCCACCCACTCCATCAGGAGCCATGGGTTATCCAGGCCATGGAATATGCGTCCTGCAGGTATCCCTTTTGAACAGGTACCCCTGGTCAAGGAGTTCCTGAAGAATATGTGAACCAATCAGATTCTCAAGGGAGACCTGCCTGTTTCCAAGGTGATTATGGGCAGGTTGCAGGAATGTTGCCTCTACAACCTCCACTTATGCCTCCCTCCAATGGCTAGTAAGGTGATAGAACCTCCTCAGGGTGGTAGGGCATCAGAGGGCGTGTTGGCTCCAGAATCAATGTCACTTCCACCACCACCTCCACCGCCTCCTCACTTATCACACCTACCACCACAAGGCAATTTCTCGCATTCTGGAGAAGCGGGTCAGGAAGGACAGAACTACAGGTGACAAAACGAAGCCAACAGGCAGTAGAGACAACAAAGATTTAAAGCTTGCAATGCTTTCTTGTCAAACTTTATTTCTTTGCTGAGCTTGTTTTGTTGGCTACACTGTTACTTGGATTGTAGTTTGTTAAAAGCCTTTAGAAAGGGAATTTTTCTGTTTACCTTTCTTGAGTAGCCTGTAGTTTTGTTTCAAGGACGCTGAGAAGTAAGAATCGATGATTCCCTCCCCGTCCTCCCTTTTTGTTTTTGTGTGGAATGGAAATGGTTAAGGAGCTGTAGGGCGTTTTAGATTATCCAAGGACTTTGATGTGGATTTACATAATTATTTATTGTGTTCAAAGATTTGTAGACTAGGGAGAAATTTGAAAACATATAGCCGAGGTGGTTGGCTTACAGGGAGAGAGATTGAGCTGAATCTCTGATTCAAGTGCACACTGACTAACAAACTAAATGACCAATCTTGAAAGTCAAGACCTAAATGTCTCTTTGCACTGTCCCTGTGATGTGTTACTTGTTTCTCTTACCAATGCAAATGATTTTCTTGAAACATCTGCCGTGGTGGAACCTGTGTAACATTTGCATTTTGGTACATGAAATCCTTCACCAAGGCAACTCCATTGTCCACCGTCGTGATCATCAGTTTATCAACCAAAGCACCTCTTATGGTTGAATACAAGATTGCAGAGATGAAATATCTTAGGTTCTATTTGGCTCCTAAGATTGAAGATGAGGTAGAAGAAATGGCATATTTAGATTCTTGCTTTTAGGAACCCTACGTTTTGTCTCTGTAAGATTTATTTGTCTTTATAGGTTCTATCTTGAATTGTAATTGACTAGGCCATTTTCCATGTTGTTGGAACTACTGTACGATGTTAAATATTTTCATCACGGCTTATCTTTCGCAGTGCCTCTCACGGTTTTTACCGTGTTGAAAAATCTCCCAATATGCCTCTAGGAATTTTAGCTCAATATGCTATTAGCACATGGTATGTGTGCTTAAACGAAATCCTAATTAAAAAATAAGAGGAATTAAAAGCTTATCTATGCCTTCAACGTGTAATTAAAAAATCTATGTAAATGAAAAAGTGAAAAAATGAAACGCAACCATAAAATCCACAAAATCCAATTTCTCATAGTTTTTGAGAAATTTTTACAATCGCCATTGTTTCCTAACATTTAATGAAACACAACCACAAAATCCACCTAACCAGATGACAATAATGTGTTTGAAACACGTAACTTATAGATTTGAAATAGGAAAGATTTGTAGAGATTATTAGGCTAGAGGCATAGTAAAAGGAAAATAAAGAGTTGTGCAATGCGTGTAAAGTTGCGTGGTAAATTTATATGAAATGTTCCATAGAGGAAATTAATTGGTACATTTGTTTGCCATATGAAATTCAGATAAATAGGAATAATTGAGGAAAGAATTTAGCATGGGCCCATTTATTCAAATAATAATTAGATGTTACCATAAAAAAAGTTCATCTAATAAATATATAATATCATTCAAGACATGTGTCACTAATCATACCCGAAGGTTGCGACACATATTTTTTAAGTATCCATCGTGATATTAATCTTTTTAATATCAATTGCGACATTATCTCAACCACAAATATTTGATGTTTCTGTAACGGTAGCTTAAATTAAACTAATACGAATTTTTTGTGGAATTTTGAGAGTCTACCTTGTAAATTTGAATGTGTAATTCATCAAATAAACATCTTATTGGGGATTGACCGAAGGTAAGACACAAATGCTAACTTTAAGTCTCAACCATTGGATTTTCATGTTTGGATATATCTCAACCGCCTTTGATCTCCCAAATAGTGAAACACCCTTCTGAATTGTAATATAGACTAGGGTATCCTCTATGCTATTGGCACGATAAAAATTTAAAACTTGTCAAAACATGATCACCCTTAATTTTTCATCCTTCATACTTACATACCTAATCATCACAATCAACAAATTGAAGAAAAATAAATAAATACCAAAATGTTGGGTAAGAGAATCAAACCCATGCACTCTAATTGGGGATTGACTGAAGGTAAGACATAAATGCTAACTTTAAGTAACAACCATTAGATGAAACAAATATCAACCATCAACTAGCTTAGAAAGCAAGGCCTTGACGCCAGGTCGTGTTGTCCAGCACGTGGTTATGGAGAGAGAAATAGTGGGAGCATCAACTCCTCCATTTTTAACTTCAATGTCTATACCAAACTCGAGGAGAAGCGGCAACTCCTCCATTTCTTACTTCAACACCATCACCACATTCACCTCCATCACCCTCAAACCTCACTTTTTTTTTTCTTTGTTTCTTCTTCCAATATTGGTTGAATGCAACCATGAAGTTTTCACTCTCTTTACTTGCTTTCACACAAGTACTAGTATTACTTCATCATTTCTTATTCCTTCATGGAACCTCCAGGACACCAATCCATGTAAATGGGCTTAACATAACATGTTCACTACAAAACTTGGTCACCCAAATAAACATCCAATCAGTCCCCTTATCACTACCCTTCCCTTCAAATTTATCTTGCTTCACTAACCTTCAAAAACTCATTATTTCAAATTCAAATCTCACTAGTTTCATCCCATTTTAGATTGGTGAGTTTTCTTCACTCATTGCTCTTGATCTTAGTTCAAATAATCTTGTTGGTCCAATCCTAGCTTTCATAGGCAAGCTTTAAAAACTTCAAGACCTCATTCTCAACTCCAACCAAGTCACAGAAAAAATCCCACCAGAGATTGGTGATCTTCCAGCCTTTCAAAACCTCTTCATTTCAACAATCGTCTCAATGGGAACCTACTCATTACACTTAACAAACTCACTTCATTACAAGTCTTGAGAGCTGGTGGACACAAGGACATAGTGTGTCAAGTTCCAAGCCAACTTGGTGAGTACACAAACCTCACTGTTCTTGGTTGTCTTACTATTTCTCTTTGTAACCACGTGTGGGACATCATGGCCTAACGCACTCCTAGCGTCAAGGCCTGACTCTCTAGATTTGTTGTTCAACCATTAGATGAAACTTATTTCTTGGTGCTTTAAGTTATATGCGATCCGTTAGATTCATATATTTTGGTAAATCTGAGTTTTCTTTTATCTCCAATCTCAAACACCCTTCTGATTTGAAATATAGACTAGGGTATTCCCCATGCCATTGGCACGATAAATTTCAACTGTCTTTTATCTCCAACCTCGAGCACTAGCCTAATTTGTAATATAGATTCCCCGTGTCATTGGCATGATAAAAGTTTAACATGATAAATAGAGTTTATTATACTTTAAATATCAAGATAAATAAATATCAAAATGTTGGGTATGAGAATTGAACCCATGCACTCTTATGGGGGATTGATTGAAGGTAAGACATAAAGGCTAACTTTAAGTCTCAACCATTAGATGAAACTAATCTCAACCATGAACTATGTTTATCCACAAACTTATTTCTTGATGGTTTAAGTTCTATGTGATCCGTTAGATTCTTATATTTTGGTAAAACTCAGTCATCTTTTATCTCCAACCTCAAACATCATTCTGATTTGTAATATAGACCCCTAGGGTATTCCTTGTGCCGTTGGCACTCCACATACAATTTGTTTCCCAAATTATGGAGTTCATGGCCTTTGTTTGATTGTCTTTAAATGATTGTCTCTCACTTTTATTAATATTGAAAATAATGACGTGAAATGCATGAGACATTAAATGCATATTTTGAAAACTTAAGTTTTTATACTGAAAGATCTTCAAAAATATATTCCAACAATATCAAGTTTATTAAAATCCGACAATTAAGTAGATAGCTATGACAATTTTAATTTTGAGAAAAAAAAATTCTTTCTCCACCACATGTACATTCCACCTAAATTTTACACAATTTTTTCATTTTATTTGCCCTTCTACATATTTTATAATTACAACACATGCTATTATAGAGAACAAATCTCAGCGCCTCAAGATTTTTTCAACTCTTAATCTTAGCCATCTTCTATCTCCCAAATAGTGAAACACCTTTTTGATTTGCAATATAGACTAGGGTATTTCCTGTGTCGTTGGCTTGATAAAAGTTTAAAAAAATTTCAAAACATAATCACCATTAAGTTTTCATCCTTCATACTTACATGCCTAATCACTACCATCAACAATTGAAGAAAAATAAATAGATATCAAAATGTTGGGTATGGGAATCGAACCCATGCACTCTTGGTTATTTGAGTTCTATGTGATCCGTTAGATTTTTATAGTTGGGCAAATCTCAGCATCCTATTTTGTATAATCCCAAATTCTAGAGAGCCAGGCCAGGAGCACTATGCCTGCGCCATGCCAGGCTCTCTACCCTCCATCATCCTAGAGATTCTCATAATCCTCCATCTCTAGGATGATGGAGGATAGAAAGTTTGGCCTGGCGCGCCTAGCCTGGCTCCCTAGGCTTGTTCTTGTATAATAGACTAGGGTATTCCCTCTGCCATTGGCAGAATAAAATTTTAAAACTTGTCAAAATATGATCACCCTTGAGTTTTCAACTCCACCATCAACAATTGAATAAAAATAAGTATAAAAAATGTGGGGTATAGGAATCGAACACATGCACTCTTGGTGCTTCGAATTCTATGTGATCCGTTAGATTTTTATAATTGGGCAAATCTCAGCTGCCTTTTATCTCCCACCCTAAACACCGTCCTGTTTTGTATAATAAACTAGGATATTCCCCGTGCCATTGGAACGATCCCTTAAGTTTTCATACTTTATACGTACACGCTCAATCACCACCATCAACAATTGAAAAAAATAAGTAAATATAAAAAAATATTGGGTATGGGAATCGAACCCATGCACGTTTGGTGTTTTAAGTTCTATGTGATCCGTTAGATTCATATATTTGGTTAAATCTTATCTGTCTTTTATCTCCCACCCCAAACACTGTCATGTTTTGTATATATAACTAGGGTATTCCCCGTGCCATTGGCACGATAAAAGTTTAAAACTTGGTCACCCTTAAGTTTTCATCTTTCATACGTACATGCCTAATCACCACTATCAACAATTGAAGAAAAATAAATAAATATCAAAATATTGGGTATGAGAATCGAACTCATGCACTCTTGGTGTTTTAAGTTCTATGCGATCTGTTAGATTATTATATTTCGGTAAATTTTAACCATTTTTTATCTCCCACCCCAAAACCATCCTGATTTGTAATATGACTAGGGTATTCCTTGTGTCGTTGGCACGATAAAAGTTCGACATGATAATAGAGTTTTCTAGTATCAATACTGTCACACCCTGATTTTCGAAGAAAACGAAAATCCTAAACCCAAAACTCGGGACGTGAAAATTCAATAACAACAGAAACAAATAGCAGCAACAACTAAACATGATTTGATTACTAAAACAAATAAAACTCTAACCCGGAAAGGATTGACGTTGCTAGCTCACTAGCGGAACTCCAGTAACGCATCTCAAAATCTCTAAACATGAAAGGCTAATCGGCTACATTCCCAAAGAAATGTACCCAAGAAGCAAAAACTCACTTGAGTCAGCAATAAAGCTGGTATGAGAAATCTTCATCTCAAAATCAATAAATTCGCACATGACAACATCAAACTAAACAAAACAATAAACAACCACACCATCAGGTAGTTCCTCAATGAGGCAAAAGTGTCATCATCCTAATAAATAAATATGCCCTTACTAGTACTTACTCTATAGAAGTTAACTATGGCAAGTCTGACCTGCAGAAATATGAGTGGACTTGCCATCCTGCATGAAAATTTTAGAAACAATCGGATAATATTTCTAAATTATCAATCCTCATAAATGTAATTCATTTTCAAACAAAGATACAAATCATAGTCATATTAGACTGCTATTAAAACATCAACAAAACACATTTTCTACCTTTAGGAAGACATATAGTTCTCATTCAATGGTTGAATGAGCATTTAGTTTCTTCCTTTAAGGTAATCATGCACATACACCAAAAAAAAAAAAATCTCGCTTCTTTTCCATAATCGCACTATCCTCCATGAGCAGAACACACCTCACCCAAGTGTGTCTCCCTTGCCTTCGAAACCACTTGGAGCGTACATGCTCCAAGTGGGGTGTCACCTCAAGGAACATGTCATCTCACCCGAAGTTCGATCCATGACAAACATTTCCTAAATCTACACGTACAACAGAACTCACCTGGAACCGTGCACCGTTATGCAAGCAAGTCTGCAAACCCATAATAATATCACACGTATACAAGCAAGTCTGTATACAAAACAATTTCTTTTCTTTTCACATTTTTTTCGGAGTTGTGGAAAAGAGCATAAAAAAATAAAATCTCAAAACTCTTTTATGGTGATGTTTTGTCAACCACGACAAATCAACCACAATGTTCACCCATTCTATTGGGGAAACAAATAATATTTGACACATTTTCCAAGTAAGCATGTCACACTCTAAACTGTACAAACAAACGAATTTGGCAACCAGAGTATTAAAAGGTATTATCAGGTACTAATGTAACCGCATGAAACGTATGCTTATCATAAGCTCATATGCCAATTCACATATCACATCTCTTTGCATCATATGAAAAACAATATGCATACCAATTAACATAAAAATACCAATACTCAAGCTAAAATAAGTGCTTAGTTAAATTCTAGCCAATATCTATTACTAGAAAAATTTTCTTCTAGACCAAAACTAAATAAGGGTTTAATCATACATAATACCAATACAGACAAGACATTATCTTATTACAACTCAATTTCGGTGTCGAAATAAAATAATTTTTTTTTTATAAAAACTGATCCAAGCAAATCAAAGCATCCATTCATAATATATCATTGTCTGCAAGTACCAATTGACTTCACTAAAACAGTGATTTAGCTTGATATTAAAATCCACTATTGCAAAGCAAGATGATGGTGTACAAAAGGAATTCATTCAAACTGAAAATTCAAGCCTTTGCCCCTTTCGAAAAGGCAGAGTCACTGATCTTCAAAGGCATGCAACTCTTAGCAACCAATGTGGTCTTACTCATGCATTCTTAATTGTCTGAACTCTGAAGGATAATTTGTCTACATCGTGCCCACCCTCTACGGTGGCTAGCTAGATCAATTATACTGTTTGTTTTGAAAGTGGAAATCAATATCTAATGGATTCTCCATGTTCACCATAGAGTGCTAAAACATACTAGTTCAAATTTACCATTAGAGGAGCATCAAATAATCTATAGACTATATGCTCCACAATTTACATAATGGGGTTCTAAGTTAGATTCCCTTGAGAAGTCTGTGATGTAAACATCTACTTTGGAACATAGTGGAGAAATAAATCATCAAAACCAAAACATGGTACTTTCCCTAATACAGTCTTTTGATATGTCCTGGAATGATTTCATCTTCAACAAAGTAAGCCTTCGGCTTGGTCATTTATAATGACAATTCTATCAACATGAGTGGAGGTTCCCTTGTTCTCCTACCCTCTATCACCTAGGTGCTTCCCAGTATCAATTAGACTCCAACAAGTTCGAAAAATGCTTCGCATTAGTTAAAATTCAAACTAATACACCAATCATCATGCATAACTTTCACTACAAACAATAAAAAAAATAACTGAAGACATAACATCAAACACATGGAAGGCATTCAGAAAACTCTCCAAAATCGCAAATCGCAAAGGATTGCGCTGCCAACGCAATCATCCCACATCGTCTCCTCTCCTACTCATAATCTCCTTGAACCAACTTTGAATCATGTCTGAAACAGTCCCTAAACCATCCCTGCAACACGCCCTGAGTCAGTCATTGAAAACGCCATTGAACCACCCTTCAAACAGCTTCGAATCAACATTGTATGGGACCTTGAAACAACCTGAAACAGACTCTGATTTAACCCTCAAACCAACCTCGATTCAGCCCTAATACCAACCTCGATTCAGCCCTGAAACCCGCTCTGAAAACCTCCTGTTTCAGCCCATACACGCACCTAAATTAACCATGAATCAACCTCGATTCAGACCCTGAAACAACCCTGCAAGCATACCTGAATCAGCCCTCAATCACCCAGTCACGCACGTACTCTCTTATTTTCTTTCCTCTCCATTTCTCTTCTCTGATCATCATCACTCCAATCTCTCTCTTTATCATTTCAAGCTCGTTATCGACAACTTTACACGAGCTATTGAATAAGAGTAATTATAGGCATTTAATCAAACAAGTGAGATGCACTACATTCTAAAGTTATTGTACCTTCAATCAATTATGAGATTCAATTCACTCAAAGACATAATAATTGCTAGAACAAAAACTAAACCAATACAAAATGATCATGTAACCTACCCAAAACAAAAGGCAATAGAATAAACAATCCAAATCAAAACTTAGAAATAAATCATAATACACAAAACAAAAACATACCCATTTCTTGTACCAGTTAAGTCCTAAATTTTTTTTTTTAAATAGATGCTTAAAACAATTGCATACAAAATAAATACAAACCCATTTCAGAAAAAAAAAATGCAAACCCAGTCCTTCAATCAACTATATTGAGCTATGAGACACAATTTCACAGACTAAAAATAGGCTCGGAAAAGAGATCAAATAAACAACACCCAGAAATCTAAAATCTAGGAAATTGAATAAGGGCACAAGAGAAATCTCACCGATCAGGACATAGCCATCGCCACCGAGACCTTCACGAAGACCTCTCTCTCACGCCACCATCCCTTCTTTGTCGCAGCACCACACCATTCCCAGAGCCGCCAACAACAAGAAGAAAACGTGAAGGGGAGAAAAATGAAGGAAGAAGGAGAAAATAAGGAAGAAAAAAAAAAAAAAAAAAAAAAGGTTTCCTTTTATAAGGTGGGTGGCTATTCGCCCCCACTAAAATTCTAAGGGCAGACCATCATTTAACTTCACAAAATAAAACCCTAATCATTAGTTTAATAAATGCCCAAAATCAAGCCCAAATACAATTGAGTAACAACCCATCAACATTGAAGTTTACAAATTTTTGGCGAAATACACACACACACCTTATCCTATTTAGCCATGGCAAACAAAAATCTCTTTCCCCAATAAATGAGATTACAATATATGCCACAATTAATAAATAAGAATTTTTTATATTTATTTAATTAGGCGGGTATTACAATATATACAACTCAAAAGAATCTCGTCCCGAGATTCGGTAGAGGAAAGAAAGTTAAGTGAATTTACAAAAATACAACTTGTCAAACGAAAGAAAAGTTTAAAATAAAATTTTCGATTGAATTTTAGTTGCATAAATTTTTATTGCCATTGGCAAAGTAGGGGTGTTACAAATACCCCATTATAACTTGAAGAAAAATATGTTATTGATCACCCTTAAGTTTTCATCCTTCACCATTATATGGCTAATCACCATCATCGACAATTGAAGAAAAATAATTAAATATAAAAAATGTTGAATATGAGAATCGAACCCATACACTCTTGGTGCTTTAAGTTCTATGTGATCCGTTAGATTCATATATTTGGTTAAATCTCAACCCGTCTTTTATCTTCTACCCTAAAAATCATCCTGTTTTGTATACATAACTAGGGTATTCCTTGTGTCGTTGGCACGATAAAAGTTTAAAACTTGTCAAGACATGATAACCTTTAAGTTTTCATCATTCACATTTATATGCCTAATCATCACCATCATCAATTGAAGAAAAATAAATAAATATAAAAAATGTTGGATATGAGAATCGAACCCATGCACTCTTGGTGCTTTAAGTTCTATGTGATCCATTAGATTCATATATTTGCTTAAATTTCAATTGTCTTTTATCTCCCACCCCAAACACCATTATGTTTTGTATATAGATATTTTTATAAGGCAGCGATTACACCATACCATAATTTTCTCTCTCTCACACCCCCTATATAAACAAAAAACATTTTTTTCCCTCACCATTCAAATTGACAATGGTTTCTCCCCCCCCCCCCCATTCAAAATCTCTTACAAATCTCTCCCCACACTAAAATCTCTCTCCCTCTCCCTCGAAAACTCTCAAAATCCCTTCAAAGTCGAAACCCTTAAACCCGAACTCAATAAATATGCATAACTTAATAACAAGGAAACCCAAACTCAAAAAGAAAAATCGCAAAATAGGGTAACTTTCGACTAAATTTAAACTTTCAATTGAGACCAATTTTCAACCTCATCAAAACACAAATATTGTAGTACTCTTAGTTATCTAATAAACACAACTTGAATCACTTTGAAATGTTTTTAAATGAGCAAGTTATGCTCATTTTACTAAAGTCGCACAAATCAGTCTCGCAATGAAAACGGGATAGTGTTCTTGACTTTCGACCAACTTATATGCTCGATCAAGACCGTTTCTCAAGTTCATCCAAACAAAAATATTGTAATACTATTAGTTATATAATAAACACAATCTGAATCACTTGAAAATGCTTTGAAATGAGCAAGTTATGGTCATTTTACTAAAGTCGCGCAAACTTATCTTGTAAGAAAAATGGGATAGTGTTTCTGACTTTCGGCCAACTTATTTGCTTGATCGAGATCGATTCGCAAGTTGATCAAAACATAAACGTTTTAGTACTCTTAGTTATCTAATAAACACAACTTGAATCACTTAAAAATATTTCGAAATGAGCAAGTTATGTTCATTTTACTAAAGTCGCACAATCTGTTTTTAAAATTTTATGTTCGTAGAGTGCACTGTGGGGTATCTGAAATTTGTACAATGCGAACAATTTTTTTTTCCTGTTCACATGGTGCAATGTGGGGGTATCCCAGATACCCTGCAATGCACTCTGCGAACATAAATTTTTTCAGACAGATTGCGCGACTTCAGTAAAATCACCATAATTTGCTCATTTCAAAACATTTTTAAGTGATTCAAGTTGTGTTTATTAGATAACTCAGAGTATTAGATAACACTATCCCGTTTTTATTGCTAGAAAAATTTGCGCTACTTTAGTAAAATGACCATAACTTGCTCATTTCAAAATATTTTCAGGTGATTCAAGTTGTGTTTATTAGAAAACTAAGAGTAATACAATATTTGTGTTTTGATGAGGTTTAGAATCGGTCTCAATTGAGTGTTTAAATTGCTCGAAAGTTATCCTGTTTTGCGTTTTTTCGTTTTGAGTTTGGGTTTCTCTGTTACGTTAAGTTATGCATATTTATAGAGGAAGGAGATTTGAGTGTGGGGAGAAATTTGGAAGAGATTTAGAATGGGAGAGGGATGAACCATTGTCGATTTGAATGGTGAGGGAAAAAATAGATGATTTTTGTTTATATAGGTGATGTGAGAAAGTTTTAAAAAAAAAAAAAAAATCAATGGTGGTGTGGTATAGTCACTGTCTTTTATCTCCCGCCCCAAACACCATCATGTTTTGTATGATAGATAATAGATTGTTTAAGACTCGTGTATGGGTGTGTTCCTATTTGATTGGAACCGGCAATTTCCATGTGGTATTTATCTTTCGTGCCAGTGTCTTCTGTTTTTTCGTCCCGAGTCTATACTTAGGGTGTGTTTGGGTGCATGAAATCCTATGCCATGAAAATTCATGAGAGGATCCCCTACATTTTAGGTTAAATTGATATATCACTCCACATTCACCATTTGACTACCATTTGATTTTGTGATCAATGGTGGGAATGGAAGTCCCATGAACATGAGAATCTCACTCTTTGGTCCCCCAAGGCATGTGATTCCCATGTTCATGAGACTTTCATTCCACCATTGATAACAAAATCAAATATTGCATGTGGAGTTATACGTCAAATTAGCCTAAAACATAGGGTCCCTTTATAGATTCTCATGACATAGGATTCCATGCAACCAAACACACCCTTAGTTATTGACTTTGTACAGGCTTTAATGCATTTCAGTTTCTAATGCTCATCCAGAGATTTGCTGCTACAGTTTAGGCTTAAGGTGTCTTTTTAGCCTAATCTCTAATTGTCCCGTTATTCTTATTATGAATCCAGGATATTTTGATTATTTGCCTGGAACTGCCACTCTTTCCCTTCATTTTAATCACTGCCCAGGTATTGACGGTGTAGCTCCACTGCCCGTGTAAGCAACCATCTTCCTTTGTTTTCGTCTTATATATATATATATATATATTCTTTTTCTTTTGTTCAATATCCATCTCAGAAAGCATTCCCGTTTTTCTTTGTTTTGCTATTCCTTTACAACTAACCACCAGTTACCTTCTCCTAGATATCCCTTTTACGCGAGAAATCATCACTACCTTCACCAAACATGGGACAACGGCATGCTGTGGTGTAGACCTGCTATCAACTGTATCCAAGTGTCCAACCAGATCGAGAAACCATCGTCAAACATTGTGGGCTTGCTATCACCTAGAAAATCTTAGGGTGTGTTTGGTTGCATGGAATCCTATGCCATGAGAATCTATGAGGGGACCTCTATATTTTAGGCTAAATTGATATATCACTCCACATCTATCATTTGACCACCATTTGATTTTGTGATCAATGGTGAGAATGAAAATCCCATGAACATGAGAATTCCACTCTTTGGTCCCACAAGGCATGTGATTCTCATGTTCATGGGACTTCCATTCCCACCATTGATCACAAAATCAAATGGTGGATGTGGAGTGATACATCAATTTAACCTAAAATGTATGGGTCCCCTGATGAATTTTCATGATTTAGAATTCCATGCAACCAAACACACCCTTAGAGGGGTGTATTGTATCTGGATTTTGTGGGCAATTTAATAAATTTCATGGATTCTGAAAATCCAAGTGTATTCAATTTGGATTTTAAAAAGTCCTCAAAAGTTTAGGGGCATTCAATCAAGATTTTAAAAAGTCTTTCTGAAATCCACAAAGTCTAGGGGTATTCAATATGGATTTCAGAAAGTCCACAAAAGTTTTAGGGTATTCAAAATATCATTCATATTTATGGATTTGGAAAATCATGGATTTTCATGGACTTTGTAGTGTTAGGTATAAAGAACAAAGTTCAATAGTTTGTCAGCCTCTATATCAAAGATTTCAACGTGAAAAAAAGTCTCCCAAAGTTCTTCCTTATGCCAGCCGCGATGGAACCTTATTTGCGCTTTTTTCCCTCTAGTATTTTCTCACTTCTCACCTTTCTTGCTTTCGCCCGCAGAAAATAAAGAGGTGATTTTACTGTTCTATATTCATTCAAAATTACGAGGTTGCGATGCTGCTCGATGATTTTACTGTTCTAAAGACGTGATTTTACTGTTCTATATTCATTCAAAAGAGGCTGCGATGCTGCCTCTTTCCTGGTTTATTCAAAAGAGAACAACCATCTTTCCTGATTTTACTGGTTCTATATTTTACTGTTCTATATTCATTCAAAAGAACCAGGAAAGATGGCTGATTATAGAATGAATAGAACAGTTCTTCCTTGTGCTAGCCGTTCATCCTTTTCAACAACAACACCATCTCCACAGGCTGTGATGCTGCTCGAACCCATGTTGAAGGTTCTGATACATTGTTGTCATTTGATGGTTCTGACTGCTATTTCGAACACTTGGTCTCCTCGACATGCTGCTTATTACGAGGCCTTCTCATGGACGATACCAATGTTTGGTTCCAACTTTGTGAAGCTCATGATTCACACAATGTTTCCAAGATCTTCAAATCAGGCAGATGTACACACTCTTGATGCTCCTCTGCCTCCTGATCCTATAAACAACTCACAACCACGAGTTTCCTCGTATTATGAGCGTCCAACAATCAAGTCAGTAATCAGCCGAGAAGCAATTATAGAGAGAGTAAAGTGATTCCTCTAGGGCTCCCTTAGAATCCAACCCCTTTTTTGTTGGCTAAGGAGCCATATTTATACCATCTTCCCCACCTAGCTATCTCTGTCAAATATCTTAACAACATATCTTGTAAAGTATGATTATCTGCTGAGTCCCCTACTTTCGGCTCCAATCTTTCCCATCTGACACTATTAATTTTTGTAGTTTGGCTCCTATCGCTTTCATGTCTAGTTGACTAAGCTTTTATGTTGTCTTGAATCCACATGGTACCATGGGATTGGTTGTTCTCCCTTGGATTCTCTTTGGAAGTGGTTTCCCTTTGCTGTCAAACAAATTGAACGAATCTCTCTGTCAAAACTTTCATCGTGTTTCCTCCTTAATTACTGGATAGTTTTGCTTTGGTTGTTCGGTTCCTAATTGGTTCTTATATTTGCAGACAACTGTATGCTGTCTGCAAACCAATATTCCTCCTTTCATAGCTGTTCACCATCCCATCTTTCCAGGAAAGAGGCTGCGATGCTGCCTATATTCATTCTATAATCAGCCATCTTTCCTGGTTCTAAAGAGGTGACTTTACTATATTCATTCAAAATTACTGCTCATGTTCTTCATTTGTTGATTGGGAACACCATCATCAAGGGTGCATTTTTGGTTGATAAAATCTCATTCCATGAGAATGTAATGGAATGATGGAGGAGTGGATAGGTAGCGATACGAAAGAAAAAGAGAAAATTAAGTTGTAGATGACACTCCAGTTCCCCTTATATGTGGGAATCACATTCCTTACTCCCCCTAAAGAGTCCAATTCCATATTTCATGAGAAACAACTAATGTAATTTCTATATGTTGCCACAAAACTTATTGATAAGACTTGAAAAAGCCTTAGAGATGGGTTGGATTCCATAGAACAAGTTTCTAATCAAATGTGGGCAGCAGCTCAAGCAAATGTCAACGTTGCTAACAATGATAATGAAGAAAGTGACCATGATCATGAAGGAGAAGAATGATCATAATACAATTTGATGGACGTATACTTCTTATTTTAAAGATGTTAATTAACGACTTTTTCTTTTTCTAGTTTTTTTAGCACATGTATCTTTCACTTTTGTTAATTATATGCGTACATTTTTTGTTTCATCACTATTTACCAACTTCTTTTTTATCTTGCAAATAATTAGAAATCTGTAAAAGTCGTTCATACAAAGTCCGTGGATTTTCATAAATCTCTAGAAAGTCTGTAGCAAAAGTCTATGAATTTAAGAAATCAGCAGAAATCCGTGGAAAATTTAAAGAGTCTGTGGACAATTTATAGAGTCCGTATACTTTTCAAATTATTTATCAATTCCATAAGAATCCATATACAATACACCCCCCTTAGTCATTTAGCTAAACTCAAGGCATGGGGGCAGGCCTGCTACATTTTTTGTTTCACGTGTTTGATGTCTGGCGGTTTCTAGTAGAGGGACATCAGAGAAGGAAGGAAAAATATTGGAGAGAGGGAAGTGCTGAGAAAGAAGAGGGGAGACCTGAGGATGGGCTGAGATTTGTGGCAGCGATGGTGATTAAAAAGAAGGGGAGAGAAAGCAGTTCCTTTGTGCTCGATGACAGGTTTTTTCTGTTTATTCTTGCTACATTGTTTCAAATGGTCATGTGTTTTTTTTATTTTTCATCCCGATTTCTGTTTAATTCATACTCTGATTTCTGTTTATTCTTCTACATTGTTTCAAATGGTAGTGTTTTCTGTTTTCTTTCCAAAATGTATAATTAATTGGAATTGGATGTTATACAAAACCAGTACCCTATGCATGTCCATTATCAGTTAGAAAATCAAACAAACTGTCTTAACGGAAAAAAGGGGTTGCAAAATTAAAACTCCGCTAATGGAACACAAAAAATTTAGAACAGAAATTGTGGTACTGATAACATAACAAGCATGCCATCCAAGTGAAAAAAAATGGTACAGCACTAGAGAATAATCAAGAGTCAAGTAACATTGGCAAGCTATCTAAGCACCTTTCATTAATCAATTAACTTATAATTGTACTAAAACATACTGATGTTGCAGAGATCTAATTTTTCTGAATGAATAAGGGACAATTGTGTGTGACCGAAATAAGAACTAAAGTGATCGACCAGTCTTTTATTGAAATTTCTCTATTCTCTAAGTTGTTTGTCGCTGTTAATACAGGTGGAAACCCCCATTCCTGGTTTCCATAAAAAAGAATTTCTGAGGACACAGGCTGCAAGCACATGTACCACTCTGGCTCTGAGATGGGGTCGCGCCCTCTCCTGCAGTGAAAAGAACAAAATGGAAGAAAAACATTCTTGCAATATATATTTCTGAGCAGATGTCTCATTTGTTGTTGTTGCTCCGTTTTTTGGCTTCACTGTAAAGGATTACACCAATGACTGTGAGAGTGTAACCAAACATTCCGGTCACAGAGACTGGATTTCTGAAGATCAAAATTGAAACCACCACAGCAACAGCTCCTTTGGCGTTCCCCAGCACCTGAAAAAGTTGACAAGTTAGTAAATTGCACTACAAATTCTTTCTACCAAAATATTACCTCTACAACTGTTTTGATAAATAGGACATTCTATCACAAGTTCCACGTTTCAGAGTCTGAATCGTCTGATAATAACTTCATCTCCAAACTGTTCATTTTACTCTGATAAATTCATGTTACCGACTCTGACTACATTGGACAGTAACATGGATACCATGAGCATTCTTATACATCTTCAACACTTTAGTAGATTGCAAAAACCTCTACCTCCAGCCTTGGAATAGCAAAGATTGAGGCACGGACAAGCCACCACAAGTAAATGTCACCCAGAAATTTCTCATGAATTGTCCTACATAATTGTTATATACCTAAAGTGTCTTTCTAAATACCATAATTGTTTTATCCCACATCTTGTGAGTCCAAAGTGTCTTTCTAAATACCATTACTTATTGGCCCCAACTTTTTGACTTCAATTCCCCTCTTTGACACCACCATCTCCCACCTTTCTGTCTAACGCCACCGCCTGCTATTTGCTACCACAAATATAAACCCAAACTCTCAATTCTCAATTTTTTTCTCTTCTCTTCTCCCACTCACAATGGATTCTCCCCAGAACAACATCAATTGCTTATCTCCCACCGTCGTCGATGTTGTTGATGTCGTCTCGGTCGTCATCGCTTCTCTCCCACCCACCACCACAGTTGATGCTCGTTTGCCCCAATTTTTTTCCTTTCATGTTGTCTTCCTCTCTTCCCTCTCATTTCTTCTTATTATAGGTTGTAATAGCAACAGTAGTTGTTGGTTGCCCCGCCATCGCCTCCTCCCTTTTTTTTCCCGTTTCTCCTATGGTCTCACTCCAACCTCACTTGTAGAGGGTAAAGCATGAGCGAAAATTTGGAGAAACGGAGAGAGGGGATGGCAAGGCGGTCGGCAAGACTTAGAGAAGAAGACAACAACTAACCAATCGCAATAGCATCCTCCATTCATAACAACTTGTCTTCATTCTCCTTCTACCCATTTTTTGGCCAGATAAGTCGATCGGTGCAAGATGAGCAGGCAGCGAGAGGAGCAACCGATTGCAACAACTGGTATTCAATCTTCTTCCACCCACCTTATTTCTATCGATTCCCATTTTAAAGAGGTTGTTGAGCTGCTGAAATCAGTGTTGTTCAAATTGTTGAAAAATCGCAACAAACGATTTAACTCGTTCAAATCATACAACAAACGGTTTAACTCGGTGTTTAAATCGCATCTTTACCAAATTGTGCAAAATCACAACAAAAAATACTAATATAGAAGAAAACATCAAATCGTGCAAAATCGCAACCCTAAAAACCAAAATAGAAGAAGAGGAGATGAAGGAGAAGAAGAAACAAGAAGAGGAAGAGAAATAGAAGATGGGATGTACTGATCATCACCTCCTCTTTTCTACATCCCTTTGGCTTCACCATCTTCTACCATCAATTGCATCATTCATTTTCTTGCAAGTTTCGTTGGGGGGAGGGGGGAAGGAGATCACCAGAGAAGGAGAGCATTCTTCAAAATTGATTGATGAACTGATGCACATGTTTTCTTGCAGGTTTTGTTGAAGTGGGGCGAACTCCAAGGAGACCAGAGAAAGCATTCTCCAAAAATTAAATGAATTGATGCACTTGGACTAAAAGAAAATTGAAAATTAAATGAAAATTAAATAAATTTATATAAATTTGGGCTTCAATTGGGCTTCATTTGGGTCTGATTTAATTAGCTTTTTATTTACTATGAAATCAAAATCTTACCCTTTCCGATTTACTATACATTTCATGATTCACTAACACTGGCTAAAATTGTTGCAGTAAAGAGGGGTGATTATGAGATTTCAAAGGAGAAGTGGTGATTGGGAGATTTGAACTGAGAAAAGGGAGAAAATAGAGAGGTGGTCGGTGGTGTTTGGGTGTTTGATATTTCATCTCAATTTTCTTTCTCTCTAAGGTTTTAATCTTCTTCGCAATTCAATTAATATATTTTTTGGATTGGTTTGTTGTGGCTGTGGAGTTATTTTGATTGGTTTATTGTGAAGCTATTTTGATTGATATATTGTAGAGTTCTTTTGATTAATTTGAGTTGCTAGGTATATTGTTTAGTGGTGGTTTCAATTGAGGGTTGTGATGGGTGGCGTTGGCAGCGAGGGCGGTGTCTTGACTGCTATTGTTGTTCTTGATCGCAAAGGGAACGAGGAGATAGGCACAAAGAAAAGACAAAAAAGGAAGGGTTTTCTTTTATTGGTGGCGTCTTTTATTTGATTTAAAAAAGAGGGTGGTGTCAAAAAGTCAGAACCTTATTTATTTCTATCATTGGTGACAAAGCCCAATGAACATTAATAATGCCAAACACATCCTAAGAGCAATGCCAATCATGAATTTGGCCAAATAGTAAATATGGGGCTATCCACGCTAGTCATATTTAATAAATTAAAAAAGTGAATATTTTAAGATTCTTTAGAATTGGGGGATGGTATGTGATGATATATAAAATCGTCACCCAATCATGGCCATACACGTGGCTCAAATCATCATAAATATTGGAGAGTTGTTACAACGGCTCAAGTCATCATAAATATTGATGGACCGCTACGAAGAAGAGGATCACTCTATCTCAATGGAGGAGACCGTTATAATAAACGCCCCCCTTCATTGAACCAATCGAGCTTACGTCACGCACACAACTGAATGCAGTCATCAATTCACTCATTATATAAGGTAAAGGGAAAAGTATTAGAAAGAGAGGTCAATTCGACTATCCTATCTACACGATGCAGCTTTAACCAAGTTTTGTTCAGATTTATTTGCTTCTTCAAGCAGAGTCATTGACTTAAGCATCGAAGTGTCTTCGACCACAAAAAATGTGTCTTTGACAGTCTAACATCTGTTTTACAGTCAAACTCTTAGGAGGACGAGATTTGAATGCATCAATATGGGTGCCCCCAAATAGAGGAGGAAGGTAGAAGTCAAATTAAAATAGGGAAAGTTTTAGGGGTTCCCTTGAAGTATGGATTTTCCCACATAAGCCCCCCAAAATAGTTTTTTTGCTATTTTAGGGAATCCCTTAGAATTGCTCTAATACCTCAACTACTGCATTGATGATTGTTTCATAACTTTACTTGATTTTTTTTACACCTCAATGCAACGCCTTGTCTTACAAAACCCGAACACCTAGGCACTGACAAAAAATTTTAAAACATTTTGCCTTAGCTAAACATCTTTGTCACAAGACTGCTAAATCTAAAATAAAGGTTTTGCAACTGACAATATCTACAATAGATCGCCATCAAAACTTAAATTTCTAATAATCAATTCAAATCTTTTCACAAATCTACAAGATTTTTCAAAGGAAAATGTTGGATGTGTTAAGCTTACTGAGATCATTAAGCTTGGCCATGGCCTACTCTAAGAGCTTCAGACTAAATGGAATTAAAAAGACACCAAAAGAAAAATACAATTACTAAGTGTTCTATTGTTAACAATTCCCCACGACAAACCCTAACACAATGCCAATGGTAGCCTGGTTGGATGGTTAAGGCTACGATGGTTTAACTCCCACGTCTTGAGTTTTATACCCACAAAAAAAAACACCATATCATCCCTTTGATGCTCATGCATACTTGTTCTACTTGACTTTGTTTCCCATCGAAAATTCTGGCATTGTGCTCTCCAAATAGCTACAATGAGTGCGATGAGTAGCTTGTCCAAAACCCAATTTCTTGAGAAGGAGAAATTATTGTGGGCCCACTCGACTAAAGTGGATTTTGTTAGCAATCGACATCTACTCTCCAGGAATAAAATTTCACGAAATCTCGCAAAATTTTCGTTTTTTTTTATTACGAAAAGAAAGTGCAAAAGAAAAAATGTCATAAGGTTTTTTTTTCAAAACAATTCGAGATTTTTTGTGAATTTCGGAATTTTTTTGAAAATTTTATAAAAATGCAAAAATCAGCTACCAAAATTTACATTTTCTTTAGTTTTTTGAAAAATTTCGAGGTTTTTTCATACTATCCAAGGAATGAGATTTCGCGTTTTTTCTTAATTACGTAAAGAAAAATGTTGAAATTGAAATCTATAGGTTTTAGAGGGATTTTTCGCTCTTTTTCGTAAATTGTCTTCCTCCGTGATTGTCTTCCTCCGCCCTCCGTCTTGACACAGATTCAATAGTTGGCAAACCTAAGAACCGACAGTGAGATAAGAGGGAGCAAACAGTGATGAGACCAGAAAGAAACTCAGAGAAAAAGAATTTCTTGGGTTCAGTGTAGTTAAGGCGTTGAGGCGGCGGAGAGGCAGATGAGCTTGAAAACGCCTCAGAGGCGTGGCGGACGCCTCACTTCACTGAGGCGGTCTTTAACATTTTTTTAAGATATTTTATTATAATAAATTGAAACACATTTAGATAAGTAATATTCATCATCATTTTGATAACTTGCATATGCCAATATGTACAAAAAGTCATACAATTATTTAGAATTGAAATGGAAACATAATAAAGCTGCATAGCATAGCATAGCAAAAAGATGCACTATATAAGTGTACTTAACTTGCCTATCCATTAAATCACTAAAAAAGAAACAAACAAGAAAAACATCAAAGCATAGTGTAAACTAGTTCATCAACTTCTCATTGGTTTAACTTTGGAAATTTGAAACAGTGTTTGGAAAATTAATGGTTGAATTTGAAATAGTATTTGGAAAATTGCAATTTGGTGAGGCATCGCCCAGCAGGTCTCATTGGTTTAACTTTGAAAGTTTGCGCCAAATTTTGATCCATATACTAAAATATTACGATCCATACACTGAAATATTACTTATTATTGTTTATTATGAAAAAAAATGCAGCAGAACAAATCATATAAAAAAAGGAGCAAAACAAATCATATAAAAAAACACATAACAGATCATTAAAAAAAGGAGTAGAACCGATGATATAAAAAAGAGTAGAATGGATCATTAAAAAAAACTGCAGAACAGATCATATAAAAAAACACAGGAAGGAGAAGGAAGAAGAAGAGGAAGGAGGAAGAAGAAGAGAGACAACATCCTGATATGAAAGAGGCAACAACTAATTTGAAGAAGAGGAACCTGATTAGAATGAGAAGAACACACACAATAACAATAGCCCCCAAGGAGTCGTTCTCTTGTCTAAAACTCTAAATACCCCCCTCTTAACCTTAAAAGACAAGTGGGCTGCAATAGACTTTTGGTTTTTAAGTTGTAAATGGGCTGAGGCGGCCCGAGGCTGTCTGAGGCGGTGCTGAGGGCCGGGGACACCTCACTTCACCGCTCCGCCTCGCATCATTTTGAGGCGTTTTTTTGCCAAAACGCCTCGAGGCTTTGCAACGCCTCGAGGCGCGCCTAGGCGTCCGCCTTAACAACACTGCTTGGGTTATGGGTTTTGGTCTTCGAAGCTAATTTTGCTTTTTGGAGTCTCTCATTGGCTGGGTTGTTTGTATATATATATTTTTTTTGGCTCTCATTGATTCACGTGGAGGGATTTGGGAGAGAGTTTGTTGTAGACTTATTTGTACTTCATTTAATAGTTTCATTGGGGTCCAAGTGTCACGCTACTCAAGTTGTTACTTTTAAACCTTGATTATTTCATTCAATTAATGTTAAGTTTGACTTATATAAGAATTTGCTTCCAATCATATTGAAAGTTACTAAGATGATTTCACATTAAAAATTCAAAACTAACTCATATTTAGTAACTTTTTATCATGTATATGCCCTCAAAATCTATTATATATATTTTATATATTCTCAAATTTTTTACATTTTTCTTGACACACCGAAATTAACTCGAAAAACAAAATCACAATCCTTGATACTATCATCTCTTCTAATTATTTATTGATTTTTGAATCCACCCCCTTGATTTTTTAATTATCATTTCTTCTACTTATATATTAATTTTTGAAACCACCCCCTAATTTTCTAATTATATATTTATTTCATTTTTGTTTCAATTCTTGGTGTTTAGGCTTCATTTAATATATTTAATACATTTCTTATTTTCATCTTATTTTTTCACATACTTCATATACCCTTGAAATTCATTATAAATATTTTATGTATCCTCAAAATATTTACATTTTTTCTTCACATAAATATCTTTTGAAATATCTTAAAATTTGGAGATCGAAATTAACTCAAAAAAGAAATCACAATGCTTACTCTGCACTACCATAGTAGACCGTATCTCTCTAAAGTTGCCTTCAAAGAACAAATGTTTATGGTCTTTTAGTGAATCCAACACAAGCAACAACGCTCGTTAAAACAAACAAATGATCTATGGCATCAATAAAAGCTTTGTCTTGCTGATTTTAAAAAATAAAAAAATAAAAAAAAAAAAAAACTTGCCTACTATGCTCTTCCATAAAATTGAGATCTAATGCAGGAAAAATATGATTTTTCCAGCTTTGACCAAGTACAAGACTGTCACCAGTAAACCAACACTAATGGGTCCAAAATCATTCGAGACTTTGGTTAATGAGTCCATAATTGTAGATGAGCAAGATTATTGTAACGGAAGTCACAGACATCTAACACCAAAACCTCAAACACTGCCCTCTCCTATTTACAGTTATAACTTCTAGTTATAACTTCTGAACAGAAACCTAAAAGCAAAGTTCCCTCGAAGTGAGATAACAACCCAAGAGAGCCTCCAACAAATCTTATAGAGATACATGGTTATAACTTACAATGGTTAAAAATAATCATTTTAATGACACCCACAAACCCTACTGAAATATTTGAGATGGACCCCTTCAATGGACCAATCAAATTCAAGTGGAAAGGACCCACCTATGAATTTCCATTAGGTGGGATCAACCCCACTTACATGGATTGATATACTGTCTGCAACTCATAAACAATTAAGAACACCTATCAACATAGAATGCACATGAACTTGTAACACCCAAGTTGAAAACTGGAAATAATTCACTGCATGTCAAGTGCTAGCTGTAGGTGACATACAATATTATAGAAGTTCCTTTGGAGCTTTCATGTAGATGGGAGTAATGTGGTCTGCAGAAACCAGGTATATGATATATATGTATGACTTTTTAGGAAAAGCACAGACTAGACCTCTAGCTTTCAGAGGCGCATTGAAGGCCCTAGAGGGTGCAAATAGGTTATTTGCGAAAGGTAACTCTCAAACAATTTCGGACACATCTCTTTATCCCGTGGGCATTTTTCATGTATGACAAACATTAAGAGAGACGGAGAGAGAAGCAAGAAGTATAAATGATGAGACAACTGTAACATGCAACAACAAAGACTAGCTCTGTTGTAATTTTCTCAACCAAAAAAAAGTGGTTTATTGTTGTTAAACTTTTAACTGCATTTTCTATAGATGTAAGCTTCTTAAGCTCAAGAACTTTACTAGAAACTGACAGAATCACAGAAGGGAATGACATATGTTTCTACAATCAGAAATGAATTAGAAACATTAGAAAACGTTAAGAAACAAACCAGATACTGGACTGGAGTTTAAATCTAATAAACAATCAGACAGGATCTGCTGTTTCCAGCTTCCCCACATGATATCTTAGAGACTATGATACCGAGATCCTTTACTAATATATTAGTGAATCTACTAAGAAATTGTAATTTATATGAGAAGATTTTAATTGAACAAGTGAGCATACCTGAAGAGTCAAAGCACTGGTGTGCTTAGTGACAAGGAAATTTGTCAAATTCACGAAGTAAGCCAATGCTGAATTAAAGAGCAAGTACCAGATGATCCTAAAATCCTCTCTTGCAAGTGCCAATGTGATCCCAACTACATTTTCTTCCATCAAAAGAGTTGCCGGAAGAAGGAATACTACCGCTATAGGTGCCATGTATAGTAGAAGGTTCATAGAATTCAACTTTTCCCTGTTAAAAAGGAAAGTATTTCAGTCTAACTTTCCAATCAATTTTATGTCTTAAAGTAAATTTAACAAGGTATTAAAAGGCACACTTTACCCTTCGGAAGAAAGCAGAATCCCTTGAAGAACCGACTTGAGCGCCCGTGCAGCAGTAGCACCGACACACATTATAAATCCAAAAAGATGGAAACTTGGTTCACCCTGCAGGTGTATACAAAAGAAACAAGAAATGAATACCCCCTTTTATAATTTATAACCAGTTACAACCTACAAGGAAGATGTTTTTACAACAAATCAGTAGCAAAGCAAGAACTGAAAATTGCACAAATTATGTGGCAACAGACAAGTGTGAATGCAAAAGTCTGACATTAGTATATCCACACCCAGACCCACGTAAAATGATTCAGTTAATTTACTGTCAGGCTATCTATATTGCCTAGTTTCATCAATACATGTAGGTTAGCCATCCCCAAACATTCACATAAACCCTATTAGCAAAAATTCCAGAGTTAACACACTTTACCCAATCGAATTCCTCAATGTTTTACACCTAAAAATGCTAAGACGACACCGGTAACAACAGAAATACCTAAAATTCCACAGCAAAGCAAAGCAATTGAAATAAAGGGAAAATAAAAAAGAAAGAAAATTGAAGAAGCAATTAAGTAGAGTAGAGGAAGAGGAAGAGGAATAGGTCTGACCCCACTAGCAATGACAACACCGGTAACAACAGGAACGAGAGTGAGATAAGTGAGCCAAGCTTCCTTCTTAACAGTCATAATACAGGCAAAGACAGCAGTGAAAAAAGGCGTAGTAGCCCCAATTGCCTGATTGAAGGAAACGGGCAAGAATCGGAGGGAAACATTCCCACTAACAACGGATGCGCAGAATACAAGACTGAGTGCGGCGATCTTGAAGAACTGAACGCGAGATCTGATGGTCTGCATCGGGACCATCTTCAACCATGCAATTGCGATGTAGCTGAGCAGAGCACATGCTGTCATGTGGCACATAGTGAGGAAGATCGGGTACTTGAACCCATAATTGCTTAATAAGTACTTGTTCAGGAGAAGAACACCGATGTTTGATGAGTACCACGCCGTTACGAGCCCGATCGTGAAGAATCGGCCCGTACTCTTCATCATTCACACGGACGACTACTTGAGAGAGATACAGAGAGAGATTTTTATCAGAAATTTGTTAATGTAGTGTGAATCGGTGAGAGGATCTGACTGTAAATTCAACAACATCCATCACGACGATGATGACCCATAGATCTGATCTGAGACAAGAAGATGAAGAATTTCATTCAAGGAATGAATGGGCAGCCTCTTAGGCCTTGAGAGTGAGATTTAGGGTTTTGTGTGATTCATAGATCGAAATGGTGAGAGATGAAGAAAAAAAGATGGAGAAAAAGAAGAGCCAAAGTTCACACAGAGAGAGGCGCTCGAAATAAAGGGGAAGATGGATGGCCTGGGGGCCTTGATGGAAGTAGGAAGGGAAAGGGGGTAGTTTCGGGGTTTTTTGGAAAAATCGGACTGACTCACGCGTTCAGTCCGTGTTGCGGGCCCCACTGAATCTGTCACCGAGATGCGTATACATAGTGGGCTGCTAATGGTGGATATTGGAGGAGTGGTGGTGTTTCGTGTTTGAGTTGGGTCTGACTTTTGAAGGCACGTGTCGGTGGAAGAACGCGGTAAGTAAAAGAGGGGAGGGATGACGGAGAAGGAGAGGAATGTTGCAGGCAGGCTCAAGGGAGATGCCATGTGGAGGAAAGAGGGTAAGTGTCTTTGTTTAATTAATTTTGTAATTAAGGAGAGGGGGTGTTATTCTTTTGTTTGCTAACTGCTGAAACTGAAGCAATGTATTTTGGGTGGCTGGGTCGTCAATGAATAGTTTAAGATTTGGCATCTGTGTGACTTGTATGTAGTATGATGTATCTCTCCATTATTAAAATTTATAACAAACAAAATTGAGGATATTTTAGAAGGGAGAATAATCAGTGTTTTTGTTTTTTTTTTACGTACCAACCTTCCCTTTGGTTGGTCAATTGATCCTTGGTCAACAACGTGGGTTGTTTAAAACATGGAGTAGTTAGGGATTTAGCATTTTATACCTTTGGAGTAGAACAGATCGCATTAGAGTGCAAATGAAAAACCAACACCCAACTATTTGATATATATATATATATAAGGATTTCTCTAAATTTACTCTTGGCAAGCCATGTTTGACACCACCAAAAATATTGTTCCAAGCCGCTATTTTTATTCTGGAATATATTAATCCACACCACCATTAAATATGTCTTTTTCCCTCTTCTTTCTTTTCTCTTCTCTCCCTCTCCACTCCTTTCATCTTTCTCATCTTTATAGGAAGAACTCGACCCGCCCTAGTTGTCGCCTGCCGCACCGTCCTTTCTCCGCCTTCATTCTATCCTCTTCTCCCTTTTCCTCTCTTCCTTTTATTCTCCTACCTTATATTGCATAGCCCCCTCAACAAATACTTAATTTTGGTGAAACTACAATCGCCAATGTAGGCAATAAAATATGAAACCCATGAAAACTACATATATGAAGAGAAACTCATATTAATGCAAGTATGCACTGAAAGGACATAGATCAACAAACACTTGATTTTCTGATTGAGATGACTAAAAGAAAAATAAATTTTATTTTAATGATACATCAAAATTGACCGATCAACACGATCGTACACATAGCAGAGAACATCCATCACGAGGAAATATCGTTCTATCTATTTGCTAACACATAAAGCCCAAGAAGAATAAAGTCAGTCATAGAGGCCCACATAAAGAAGATATAATCAAAACCTGAATCCAAGTTCGAACAAATCAGCCTAAATCCAAGCCCGACACAAGTTCTTTCATAAAGAAGATGAATGTTGCACAAAAAATAGTCGTGGAGGGAGTTACGTCTCCACGAACGCATCTTCATCAAGGAGGAGACTGTTACAAGAAACATCTCCTTCTGTTGCGCCTCACATGCTTAAGTCACACAGTGAATTAATCACAACCATTATAAAAGGTAAATAAAATGTCGACACAAGTATGCAACTGTAACTGAGTTTTGTCCATGTTTACTTCCTTCTTCAAACAGAGTTGTTGATTTAAGCATCATAGTGTCTTCGGCCACCAAAAAGGTGGCCTTTGACAGTCTAACATCTGTTTTACAGATCAAACTCACAGGAGGATATTTTTGGACGCATCAGTGTGGCGTAGTCCGGGAACGACAAGTTTCCTTTCTAAAAAGAAAAGCTTTGTAACAAAGCTTGCTAAATTTTGGTTAAAAATCAAACAACTAGCAAAATCAATGGGCTCCACAAATCCTCGATCTGGCAATGAACAAAACGACATGTCACCTAACATTGACCTAATAACAACCGTCAAATCAATCGCGCCATAAGGAAGGGAGATTCAACAGGTAACAATTCAGATGTCTATGACATCATGGGGGATCCCCTCGGATCCCCGAGTAGAAATGCTTATGGCTCAGATGAACCACATAATCGAGATGGTGGACAGAATGATCCGAGACTTGTAGGGCAGCAAACCTCGAGAAGAAATCGCCCAGCTTAAGAGACATTCGATCATTAACAGTTTCGGATTTAATCAAGGGAAGTTCAAAAAACTACAACCAAATAAGCCTAAATGTGAAAAATCATCGCAATTTTGATAGCGAGATCCTTAAAACTATGACAGGAAGGGAAGATGTCAAATGGCCACAAAAAATGGGAGGAGATCCGGAGAAGCGAAGCAAGAACAAATATTGCCTCTTCCACAATGATTACGGCCAAAATACTGAACATTGTCATAATCTGAATGGCGAGATTGAACGCCATATCAGGGAGGGACGACTAAGAGAATTCGTCGAACTCAAGGACAAATAATCATTTCAAGAGAACGAGCAAAAGATACAATATATGTCTTGCATGATGCAACTGGAGAAAATGAGCAATCCAATCGATGCTAAGAGACTTGTGGACAAAGATCAGATTCCAAGAATCGTCTGCACAACACGCAAAAACGATGCAGATGACTCTAACTTTCTCAAATGAATATGCAGACGGGGTTAATTTTCCATACAATGATGTTTTAATGATTTTGGTTATGATAGCTAAATGGGAAATCAAAAGGGTGTTGGTCCACATCAGCAGCTCAGCCAACCTCCTGTACCTTACAACTTTTTGAAGGATGTGGTTCACCAGTGAGATGCTTCCACCCAGCGAACAATCTATGGTAGGTTTAAGTGGAGAACAACATCGTCCGCTGGGGGTTATTCAACTACCAGTCAAAGCAAGATAACCGGGGAAGCAACGAGTATTATTGAAAGATTTCATTGTCGTTGATGCTTCTGCTGCGTACAACATGCTACTTGGGAGACAATGGATACACAAAATGGGCGTAGTCCCCTCCACTATGCACCAATGCTTAAAGTACCACACCGACAATGTTATCGAGAGAATCAAAGGTGATCAACCAGCAGCCCGTGAGTGTCATTTCGCGGCAATAAAGATCACAAATAGCAATTACTGCAATAATCAGAGGAGCCTTCACAACAACCCGATGAGAAGAATTCGGACTTTCCAGATGACATCACTGTTCCAACCAGCCCACGAGATTGACCTAACACAGAACAACCGAAAGTGGAAACTATCGTAGTCTACCTGGACAACGAAACAGAGAAAGTAGTCGAATTGGCACAAAGATTCAACCCGAACTCGCCAAGGAATTGATTCAACTACTGAAAGATAACCAAAATGACTTTGCATGGACATGGTAGGGATAGACCCATCCATCTTCTCTCACAAATTGCAAGTGAACCCAGACAAGAAGTCGGTTCGATAAAAAAGAAGGTTGATGGCCTAGGAGTTAATCAGGCAATAAACAAGGAAGTGCACCGACTATTCAAAGCAAGGATGATAAAAAAAACTCACTACCAAGATTGGTTGGTGAACATGGTGCTAGTAGAAAAGAAAAACGACAAGTGGAGGGTATGCGTGGATTACACCGATCTAAATAAAGTCTGCCCTAAAGACAATTTTCCACTTTCGAGAATAAATCAAATAGTGGATGCAATTGTTGAGCACAAAATGTTGAGTTCATGGACGCATACTCCGGGTATAATCAGATACAGATGTACCCCCTCGACTAAGAAAAAAATCTTTCATAACGGAAAGTTGGTACATATTGTTATCGAGTAAAGCCCTTCGGATTCACTACACCAAAGTTACCTATTAATAGCAATTGATGATAGCGTTTTTTACGTTTATGCTATAAAAACCCAAGTTCTAATGACATCACGGTATTAAAACGCTATCTCAAATTAGGCGAGCCTTTTGGCGCTTGCCCAAAAATTTACTTAGCATGCATCCCTCTCCTCCCTCGCTCTCGCCCAAATACTCCTATTTCAAACCAAAAGCTACCCAATGAGATAAAGAGATCGAGAGACAGTTCAGGGAGAAAAAGAGATGAAGGGAGAGAGATATATCTAGGGAGAGAAATCAAGATATAGAGAGAGATCGAGATATAGGGAAGAGGGAGGGTGCAGGGAGAAAGAAGTTGAAGAAAGAAGAAAAGAAGAAGAAGTGAAGCATTAAAAGATTCAAGAGAGAAAACACACAACACAGCGAACACAAGAAAGTGAAAGAGATTGATCGATTTCTCTCTCGATTCAATTACATTCACTTCTCATTTCGAACCCTCTCTCCGATTTGCAGAGATGTCAAGTCATCACGAGAAAGAGAAGGGCGTAAAATATAGCCAATTTCTTACATCTATGTTAGCTGTCATTGCCTTAACTAGAGATTTATATTGCAAGTTAGCAATGAAAGTTATTACTCTTGAACCTTGAAATAGCTCTTATGCAATTAGGGTAGTGGTTGATCAAATGAAAATAATCTCGTCCTTTTTGTTTAGTTGACATTTGTATAATCATCACTAGAATAATCCCATTTCCCATACAACTTTATTTAGCTCTCTCTATATATTGTATCATTTTCTTTATGATTTTCCTGTTTCCTTGTTTAGTGAATACTGAATGTCTGTCATTTCGTTTATCTATTTGATAAATCTGGAAGAGGTAACTTTGATTCTTTATGCTCACCTATTTGCATAAATGTATTTTCTTTTTCTTTGGCAGGCAATGGCTAATCAGGTAGAGCAGATGGGAATTACATTAGAAACAAATCTAAAGGTGAGACTGCTTATTTAACTATTTTTTTTCAAGATTGTGTTAGAGAAGAAAACTCTAGGCAAGAGTACTGTCACCTGCCGCTGTTAATCGTGTAATTGTAAAATAGGGTTGAATAAATACCTTTCTTTCACTCTCCTCTTGATAATAACGTTCCTTTGGAATATAAACTCCACTTTTCTCCCGCGCAGCATAAACCTCTTCAAAAAAGAAACCATTTTTTTACAACTAAATGTGCAATGCAAGAAGAATAGCATATGAGTAATTAAACTGCATAACAGGTAGCATAGATTACCTGCATAAAGGGAAATAGTTAATTAATATTTAATATTGAGAATAAAACAGTACAAGTTATAGAAACAATTGTCGAAAAAAAAGTATTCATTGCAAGATATAATGCAGATATCAAAGACAGCTAATAGTCTTTTCCATGAGTTTCAAGTACCACAAACGCTTATTTAGACATCTCTACATCTAAATGGAAGATTAATGGAATAACCATAAGGCTCATACATATTTAACCATCTAACATTAAAACATCTTCTAATTATAAATTATCATACAGAATAGATGAGAATGAGAAAATAATAATAATAATAATAATAATAATAATAATAATAATAATAATAATAATAATAATAATAATAATAAATAAATAAATAAAATAAGCTGAACTAAATACACCTGATCGTGATAAAGAATCATAAACAACAAACCTCTGGCTTATTCTTTATATTTTTCGCTCTATGGGCATAATCCAAAGTACTTAGTGTTTCCTCAAGACAGTGAACAGCTGGTGACACAGTCACAATGATACATGTTTTGGTCTTTCCAATGAATCACAAAGCAATCTTGTAAACTTGCTATCCTTGTATGCCAACAAAATCATTAAAACAAAAGTAAACAACATCTACAATATCAAAGAAAGTTAGAAATCTATACCTATAAGGAACATGTCCAAGATGTTCCACAAGAGCACTTATGACACGGCCTAAAGTAAGTAAGCTTTTATTAATCTCCCCAACTTCCCGTGCACGACCCTAAATAGTCACAAAACAAAGAAAATTGAAAATACAATTATTAAAAGGTTAACCTAACAAGCAACAAGAGCATACTCAACATAGTAATAGTATGAAAAGATATCCGAAGGTTGAAAACTTGATGCATTTTGTTTTTGGAAAATACACACTAAAAGTCACAAGTTTTGAAGCACAAACTATTTAAACGCAACATGTCTTCTCAATCTACTCTTAGATGTTCCATTGACATATATTTATTCATGAATAGATAGAAGTATATATATACTTGTTCTTCTCAAATTATACTGTCTCAATTTCGTTGGTAATCTTCCATAAACAAATCAAATTTTGCAATAACAACTAAAAATCTAAATGAAAACTTAAAACCATTATGATACTTAAGAAAAATATTAAAAAAAACTCCATGTTGCAAAGAAATAAATTGCTAACGCATGTATCATCCAAATATATATACTTAAGGGTAGTAATGTACAAGATGGGATATACCTCCCTAGCACCAGAACGGGAAATATTTTCTGACCCAGTTAAATCAACCAAATTTAGCTTCCCACGTGTAATAAGCTCTTCGCCTTTTGGAGTGGCTTATTTGGTGTGAATTGTAATTGAAAACAATGAATGCAATCGACTAAAATTAGAAAACAAATGTTAACACGGCACGAATTCACAACCTGAGATAAGCACAACAACGATGGATTGATAATTACCTAGATTGCTTGTTTAATAAAGTTTCTGCGGTGCGACGTTTTGCAAAACCCCTTTCAAGTAGAGTTAAAATTTCACTTGCACTTGTTACAATTTCCTCTTCTAGCCCTCACACAAGAACTCCACCTTTCCCATCCTCCATAAGAAGCAATTGTTTCTTTTTCTTTTCTTCCGAAGAAATTTTTGAAAGTTCTTTTGGGGCAAGTAAATCTGTGATTTCCCTCGTTGTACAACTCTATGAAAGTTACTTTGACACTGTATTCAGCATTCTGACTTTTGAAAGTGTTAAATATCTATTTGACCGCTCTTGGTATAACCCCTGATTCTGGAGGCAACTGCCCCTTAATCCCATTATTCTGCAATAGTACATTAGCAAATCGTCACATTCAGTGGCAACTAAATGCTCAAGTTTTGTTACTTGTCAAGTAAAACGGGAGAGGAAGGCCTTTAAATCAACATTAGGTGCAATCTCTACCTTTACTTTCCTACATTCACCCTCAATATTGTATGTTTTCCTCGTACCAGTTTGTCCATATGCAAATATGGTGCAATTGAATCCTTCTAAGATCTAATTTACAATGGGCACTACAGCCTAGTCATATAAATTCTTTTGTTGTGCTGATGGTCAAGAAACCTGCAGGATGCACAAACACAATATTGAATACAAACAGAAGGAAATCATTGGAAAAAATTGATCATTATCATGTATACAATTTATGAAATCATATATAGAATTGCAATCCAAGGCTGAGTAATACAAGTATATGATTATGGTGAACTGGCAGACTTGTTTGAAATTTTGTGAAATTTGTAGAAATATTTAGAGAAAACCAGAAAGTCATTGGCTAATGTAGAAGAAGAATTGAGGAAATGCCAGTATGCTTTGAAAGAGAGACTTTATTATATCTGAACAGCGGAAAACAAGTCTGGTATAGTTTGTTTCTACTATATTGCAGGAGGGTATGCTAGTCATTCTCACCCTTGTGAATTTTTGAAAACAGAAAATGTTTTGGCTCATCAGGCTTGCGTTCTTCAGTATGATTTGGATAAGTCTCTCAGGGATAATGCTCTGTTAGTATCAAAAATATGTAATTTTACTATTTGTAATCAATATGCCTAATCCACCATTTCTTCCACTTCAACAAATTATTGTTTTTCTAAGACCCTTGTGCGTGGATGTGATACCATTGTAGTTTATGAGAATGATATTTGTAATCAACATGCCTAATCCACCATTTGTTATGTCTGTTGTAGTTTATGAGAATGATATTTGGAAATATATTTTGGTCTTGTTATTCATCTGCACTACTAACTACTCAAGGGTATACCATTGTACGCCAAGCTAACTAGTCTATTATGACTCGTATGTAGGTGGCATATTGTGACAGTTACTATAGATGCCGAATTAGGTGAAGCTGCTTGCTATTTAGATGGTGGCTTTGATGGATATCAGACTGGGTTATCATTGCATTTGGGTAGTGGCATATGGGAGCAAGGAACAAAAGTTTGGATTGGCATTAGACCACCCACAGATTTGGATGCATTTGGAAGATAAGATAGTGAAGGAGTGGATCCAAAGATGCATATAATGGATGCTTTCTTATGGGGAAGGTGTTTGTCTGAAGATGAAATTTTGGCTCTTCATGCTGCTACAAGCTCAGCTGAGTATAACACAATTGATCTCCCAGAAGATGGATGGCAGTGGGGTGATTCACCTTCCAGAGTGTGTTATTTGAAGTTGTATTTCATGTCTCTGAATACTTCATACTTACCTTTTTTCTTTATGCGCATTGAAAATTTTCATGTACAGTTTTGCATATTTTTGTTGCTTCCTTTAACCGTCTTTACCCTTATGCAGGTGGATGAGTGGGACAGTGATCCTGCGGATGTTGACTTGTATGATAGAGATGATGTTGACTGGGATGGACAATATTCAAGTGGAAGAAAAGGAAGATCTTACCGTGAGGCCATGGCAATTGATGTTGATTCTTTTGCTAGAAGATTTAGGAAACCGAGAATGGAAACACAAGAAGAAATCAACCAACGGATGCTTTCAGTTGAAATGCCAGTCAAGGAAGCTCTCTTTGCAAGAGGTGAAACACATTTCACTGATCAAGAGTTTCCTCCTGGTGATCAATCTTTGTTTGTCGATCCTCAAACACCCTTCAAATTGCAAGTAATATGCAGCTGAGACTATTGCCAAGTTGCAAGCAGAAATACGGGAGATGCGTACTGTAAGAGAGTTAAGAAATGTTTAAGTGTAATACATCATCTTTATTATTTGATAGATTTTGTGACTTGATGTAATATATTATCTTATTAATTACATTACTTTGCATCCTTTCATTTAAATGTTTAAGTTTGGCACATTTAGATTTTTATTTTCTAGAAATAAACTTATAAGATGTTATAAAAAGTCATTTGATAGCAAAAAAAAAAAAAAAAATTAGTCAACTTACAATAGCGTTTTTAAAACGCTATAATAGAGTTACTATAGCGTTTAAGAAACGCTATAAATACTATAAATAGTCAACTTACAATAGCATTTTTAAAACGCTATAATAGACTTACTATAGCGTTTCAGAAACACTATAAATAATGTTACTATAGCGTTTCTGAAATGCTATAATAGTCAACTTACAATAGCGTTTTTAAAACACAATAATAGACTTGCTATAGCGTTTCTGAAACGTTATAAATAATGTTACTATAGCGTTTCTATAATGCTATAATAGTCAATTTACAATAGTGTTTTTAAAACGCTATAATAGACCCTGTATCTATTATAGCTCCAGCAAACACAACGTTTGCTAAAACGTTATGGTAGCCTACCATAGCATTTTTGAAATGCTATTAATGACTCTGTTTCTTGTAGTGATTAAAGAACACAGGAGCAACGTACCAATGACAAGTGAACATAGTATTCAAAGATCAATCAGCAAAACAATGGAAGTTTACATCGACGATATGCTTGCCAAAAGCTTACGACGAGCAGACCACGTCACAGATCTTGAACAAGTTTTTTTTCAGCTGCGAAAGTATAAGATGAAACTAAACCAGAAGAAGTGCATCTTTGGAGTGGAGTCAGGAAAGTTCCTCGGTTACATGGTCAACCAAAGAGAAATTGAGGCCGATAAAAAACAAATACAAGCGTTTCTCAACATGCAGTCACCAACAAACGTAAAAGGTGTCCAAAGTCTTAATGGGAGAATAGTAGCTCTGAACAGGTTCAGCTCCAGATCATCAGACAAGTGTCTACGTTTCTTCAAAATTTCGAATGGGGAACAAGACATTTGAGTAGAATGTTGAATGCGATGAAGCATTTCAAAGCCTTAAGACGTGCATGGGAAGTACAAAGCTACTAAGAAAACCAAGCACGAAAGAAGCACTATATCTGTATCTATCTGTGTCTGATCACACGATGAGTTTGGCGTTGATACGAGAAGAAATGGGCATGCAAAGACCAGTGTACTACATTAGCAAAACACTTGCGGATGCAGAAATCAACTATCTGGCCCTAGAGAAACTGGCACTCGCTATAATCATGTAGTCAAGAAAATTGTGACCATACTTTCAAGCACACCTAATCATGGATCAGGCACTAGCATATTTCATTGCAAGAACCGCTATCAAGGCTCAGGCACTAGCAGATTTCATTACCAAGTTCACAGGAAGCAACAACCCACAGGCAGAAAATGAAAGTGGAGAAGAACAATCCAAACCAACCACCAACGGATGGATCCTCCGCTGTGATGGAGCATCCAACGAGGCAGGAAGCGGAGCTGGACCAGTCTTGTACAAGTCGAAAGACATCACATTAGAAAAGGCGATAAAATTCAGTTTTAAAGCCTCCAACAATGAAACTAAGTACGAAGCCGTGAAAGCGGGGCTACAGTTAGCAAAACACTTGGGAATAAAAAACATTAGTGTTTTTACTAATTTCAAACTGGTGGTCAATCAACTAAATGACGAATTTCAAGTCAAAGATACCTAAATGAAAACCTCCCACAAGAAAACCACATAACTAGTAGAAGGCTTTTGGAATGCTACCATTCAACGATGTGCAAGGGCAGACAACAAAAGAGTTGATGAACTAGCAAAGGAAGCATTGACGACTAAGGATAATGACAATCCACTCGTCATGACACAATGAAGCTCCATACTTAACAACCAAGCATAAGAAGCGTGTGTCGTGAATCAAGAAAACAACTGGACAACTCCAATCTTGACATATAAATCAAATGGAGAACTCCCAGTACATTAGATGGAAGCCAAAAAGCTATGTTATTGGGCCGCAAGATACACAATGATCAATGACAAACTATACAGAAGGTTTGCCACAAGCCCGATGCTAAAATGCCTTGCACCAGGAGATATTGAATACGTTCTGCAAGAAATCCACCATGGCACATGCGAAAATCACCCAGGAAGAAGAGCGTTGGCCAATAAAGTTCTCACACTTGGTTATTAATGGCCAATGATGGAAGGAGATGCTCAAAAGCTCGTTCGCAAGTGCGACAAATGCCAAAGATTTGCCCCACACAATTCACATGTTGGGACAAAACTTGATCCTAATGAGCAGCCCCTAGCCATTCGTACAATGGAGAATGGACATCATAGGACCATTCCCAGCGTCCGATAAGAAGAAGTTTCTCCTTGTTGCAGTGGACTACCTCACCAAGTGGGTAGAAATAGTGCCCCTCAAAAAGATAGGAGAAGCCCAAGTCATTAAGTTTCCTAGGAGAGAAATCATATGCAAAATCGGGATCCCAAGGGTAATTGTCAAAGACACTGGGAAACAATTCGAAGGCAGAGGTTAAGGAGTTATGTGAAAATCTGAATATCCAGCAACATTTCTCTGTGACCACTCATCCACAAGCAAACGGACAAGCTGAGGTCACCAACAGGACAATCTTGAAAGCAATCAAAAGAAGACTCGAGGTAGCAAAATGATTGTGGACATCCGAGTTACCCGGCGTCATTTAGGCGTACAGAACAACAAAACGAACTCTGGCAGGAGAATACCTTTCGCCCTTGCATACGGGTCAAAAGCAATGATACCCGTGGAAATCGGAATGCCAACATTCTGAATCGAAGAAATCTGCACTGAGAACAACATCGAAGCACTGAGAGACAGACTGGATCTCCTCGAAGAGAAGCAAAAAATCACCTCCATAAAAACAACAGCCTACCAACTGCGTATGGCAGGATATTACAACATAAAGGTGGAAATCCGCACTTTTAACATCGGAGAGTGAGAACTATGAAATGTCCAACTCAACACGAAGGAACCTGGCGCAGGAAAGCTAAAACCAATTTGGGAAGGACCGTACCAAGTAACAAAAATCAGCAAACTAGGAACATACTGGTTGGTAAACAAATAGGGCAAAATGCTATCTCAGCAATGGAATGTAGAACACTTTAAAAGATATTATCAATAAAATCTTTTGCTTCCAAATTCGAAACAACAAGAATTTAATCAGGACAAGGAAGTCGGATTAAAAATCGAACTCAAGAAAATAATTGGCACGGCTAGAGTATCAAGCAAAATAAATACATGTACTTGACGAACGAGTCAGACATAAAAACAAAATGTTTTGTTCTGATCAACCACGAAGTAAGAAAGTACTAGGACATAAGAGTTGAACTTTTTCTTGTCGACTGTAATGTATGACATCGTAATCCAAATATAGAATCGAATTCCGTGAACCAGAGCTTCTACACGACTAGAACGTCGAACATCGAAGCCATTCGTAAAAATCTATACGAACGAGTCAGAAATCTCCCAGGAATGTTGTAAATAATAGCTGACGAGCTAGACATACTGGACACAACAAATGTGCGGGCTAGACATACTGGACACAACAAATGTGAAATAAAAAACTTCCATTGATCTTCAAAAAAAGAAGATTACAAAAAGCAATTAAGAAAGATAATCAACATCAGCGGCATCTCCAGGCAGTATGGGCTCAGAAGGTTCTCTAACATTCGGATCACCCAGTGAATCCGGAACGACTTCCTTGACATCATCGAATTTCTGCTCAGCAAAACAACAATATTTAGATATGTCTAAACCTTGCGTTTCCAGGAAATACAATATATCGTGACAACCATCAACCACTCTTTTCCAACCCGCGACCTCTGCCGCCTTCTGCCTTTTAGTAACAGATGACAGCTTAGCTCGGGTTGACGCTAATTCTTTGTCAATATTTGCAAGTTTAGCAGAGACCGCAAACTTGGTCTCGACTAACTCATAATTCAACTAAGAAATTTGAATAATAGAAACCTTAAGACTGGCAGAACATTCCTCAGCAGAACGAACAACTTCATCATGTTCAACCTTTTGGTCAGACAACTCTTTCTCGGCAGGATCCAGACGGGACCGCAACTTGCCCAATTCTACTTCAAATGTCTCAAGGTAAGAAGAAAATGTATCACAAATAGCCTCGAGTTCCTTCAGCAACGTCTGCACAGAATTCGCGACCCTTTCTGTGCCATCAAAAAATCAAGTCGGTGAAGAACATGCGAAATGACCAGGATGTGTCCTGCTAGTTTTGCTTAATATGCACCACCTAGTCGCGAGCAACCTTACAACCCGACCCCATCACGAGTGCATAAGTAAGGTGTGTCATCCCCTCCATAATGTGTTTGAGACCCTCGTTAATATGGCGAAGTGGCAGGCATTCGAGCATAAGAACTCTATTAGCCAACCGCCAATGAGGTTGCGAGTGTTGTCCTGCACATCAACCTCGGAAGGCCAAAAAATCTCCCTGGGCATAGTAGGATGAGATGCAAAGGGAGTAGCAAGGCAATTCGAGGTCCTAGCCACGAAAGAAGAAACATTGAGCTTGAAGTCCCGGGCTCAGGCAACAACTTGATCCTCCATTGTCGGATTGTACTCAAAATCACCCAAGGTCTTAGTATCCTTCGGATTCTTCGACTTCCAAAAACCAAGCTGAAGCATTTTATTCTCAATAATGCGTGAGTCATCAATCATAAGGCCAACGGAGTTGGGCAAACCATAAGAAGCAACAAGATTTTTCTCGTGGTCATTTAGAGAATGAGAAACTTCCTACTTACTACTTTCGAGAACTTGGTTTACCTAATCGTCCTTTAAAGTAGAAGAATCATCCTCCAAACCACGATCTCCTTTCTGGAGAGACACAAGATGAGAGGGAGTCCTAACATCGTCAAGAACAGAGGAATCAAGCTTCTTCCTCTTCAAAACATGGCCAGAACCGACAACCAACATTTTGGAAGGGCTGGGTGGCCTAGGAACTTTCCTTTTCCTAACAATCAAGTCACTCCCAGAACCTTGAGCAACAATGGAAGTAACTCGGCCTACACGCTCAACGAAACCCTCTTGGCCGTCGATGTCTGCATCACCAGTGCGCGCAATAGTCACTTCCAAAGCTCAACCCGCTTACCCGATCAATATAAGCCACTACGGATAATGGAATTTGTAGTAAGAAAACCTTCCACTGAGATTCGAGGAAGAACACAAAATCGACTACAAAACTCCAGCTCTTACAAAACAACGACAACTCGACTCTCTTAGGCTCTCGGAATGATCGTAAAATCTGATTTTCGTGAAGCCTAAAGTAATTGGAAGAAAGGGACGCATAGAACCAAGACCTTGACCAGCCCCCATACTCCTCTCGTAGGTCCTTGAAACAAGAAGGATAGCTAAGGCAATAGGTGTGATTGAGGTTTACGCTAAACCCCACCAAAGAATGCAAAATCCTGGCATTTACAGGGATACGAGCTACGATAACCTTGCTATAAGGTTGAAATCATCACCTTCCAACCGTCAGAGACTAGTTGGGCTGAGCGATGTCAACCAAATCCAAGTACTCCCAGACGATTGCAGGAGCCAGAAGCCTAAAACCAAGGTGGAACATACTAGGATACAAAGCGATGTACCCATGTTTCAGAACTCTTCTGGGAGAATGATCTCCAGATCAGCCGACAACAAATAATCATGAAGAATGCTATCCAGAATCGCATGCGTTGCCTACTCAGGCAAAAAGAAAGCTTCACAGGAATCAAGAACATCGTCGCTCAAAACTCTAAAGTTAGACACGACTAAATAGCAAACGCAAAGGAATCAAAGAATCAACAACTAGAAAATGAAGTAAAACACACAAACTCCTCCTTTTATAAGGACGAGCAGTGAAATGTCCACTCTTGGGAGAACGAGCAAGATATGACAGTCACATGAAATCTTAGAAATTGCGCTAAAATGAGCAGGCGGACGGAACATCGGAGAGACATTAGCAGCAACAGATAGCAAGAACACTAGATGTGTCATAATATTGAAATAAAAAAGGAAGCCGCCACACAGTTAGTGGATACTTGAACATAACCACTAATTAAGGGGGGAGTTGCTGATAATACATCAAAATAAACCAATCATCACGACCGTGTACGTGGCGAAGAACATCCATCATGAGGAAATGGTGTCTCATCTATTGGGCCAACCCATAAAGCCCAAGAAGAATAAATCCAATCACAAGGGCCCAGACAAGGCCCACATAAAGAAGATATAATCAATGTTTGAATCCAGGTACGAACGGATCAAAACCCAAATCCAGGCCCGACATGAGTTCTCTCATAAATAAGAGGAACGTTGCACCAAAAAGAGTCATGGAGGGAGTTACGCCTCCACAGACACATCTCCATCAAAGAGGAGACTGTTTCAAGAAACGTCCCATTTTGATGTGTCTCACATTCTTAAATTATGCAGAGAATTAACTGTGACCATTATAAAAGGTTAAGAAACATTGACACAGGTATGCAATTGTAACTAGTACAGGTATGCAATTGTAACTAAGTTTTGTCAATATTTACTTCCTTTTTCAAATAGAGTTGTTGAATTAAGCATCGAAGTGCCTTCGGCCACCAAAAAGGTGGTCCTTGGCAGTCTAACATTTGTTTTGTAGGTCAAACTCACAGGATGACGATTTTTGGACGCATTAGATTTCATATATCTCTTTGGTTCAAGTGAATAGATTGAAGAAATCTGAACATAATTCACACTCAAAAAATAAGACACAACATTTCCATCGACTCCAGTGTCATACTCATCCTCGAAATCTAAAGAAAAAAATCTGGACAGAGCCTACATTTTCACCCATTCGTATTGAACAATGCAAGTGGGAGTCTCACATTTGCAAAGGCCTGTGCAAACAAGAGTCTCTCATTCGCATAGATCTAGGCGTATATGAGACTTTCATTCGCATTGATCAATGTGAATGGAATGTTCAAACTCACATAGTGATCAGCGATTGGTTCTTTGCAAGATAGATTTGCGCAACTTTAGTAAAATAGCCATAACTTGCTCATTTCAACATAATTTCAAGTGATTCAAATTGTGTTCATTCGATAACTCAGAGTACTAAATGTTTTGTGCTTTGATGATCTTGATAATAAGTCTCAATCAAGCATATAAGTTGGCCGAAAGTCGTGGACACTGACATGTTTTCTTTACTGAAAAGATTTGAGTGACTTTAGTAAAAAGGCCATATCTTGCTCATTTCAAAACAATTTCAAGTGATTAAAATTGTGTTGATTAGATAACTTAGAGATCTACATTATTCATGTTTTTATGATCTTCAGAATTGGTCCCAATTAGGCATATCAATTTGTTGAAAGTCAGGGACAGTACCTTGTTGTTTTTTTCTACAGTTTTGAGTGATGGTCATAAAATTACTATACATTGCTCAATTGAGACCAATTATAAAGCTCATCACATGAAACTTGTAGTATTTTGAGTTAACTAATAAACACAATTTGAATCAGTTGAAAATGTTTTGAAATGAACATGTCATGGTCATTTTACTAAAGTCACTCAAATTTGTTATGTAAACAAAACAGGTTAGTGTCCATGAGTTTCGTCCAACTTATACACTCAATTGATATTGATTCTCAAGATCCTCAAAACAAAAAATGTAGTACTCTGAGTTATCTAATGAACACAATTCGAATCACATGAAAGTTTTTGGAAATGAGCAAGTTATGGCTATTTTACTAAAGTCACGCAAATCTATCTTGTAAAGAACCAATCGTTGGTCACTATGAGATTTTGAACATTCCATTCAATTAGCATTTGCATTGGGCAATGCAAATGGGATTACCATATTCGCCCATACCAATGCGAGTGGGAGACTCCCTTTTGCACGGGCCTTTGTGAATGTGAGACTCCCACTCGCATTGTCCAATGTGAATGGGTGATAACGCAAACTTTGACCAAATTTTTTCTTCGAATTTCGAGTTTTGAAGCTTGTTTAAATTTTACATTAAAGAATGTTGTCGTTTATTGTTTCACATTTTGGAGTTTGGTTTGGAGTTCAATTTAGTGTTCAAAATTACATATTTAAGAGATCACACACAATTAATCTTTGGAGAGATTGCACTCAAACCCTTTGAGACAATAAAAACTTGTTGAGAAAATGGTAGAGACAAGGACGAGTATGGGAGGGAAGACAAAGATTGTCGGAGAGTAAGAAGAGTGAGAGGGAAGAAGATGTTCAAAATTTGGGGAAAATAGTTGCGAGAGTGCGGGAGTGATTGACAGGGAAGAAGATGATTTAGGAGAGTGTGGAGTATAGGAGTGAGTCATGATGGTGGGAAGGAAGATCGTATAAGCTTTTTTTTGGGGGGGGGGGGGGTCGTGATGGTGGGAGGGAAAAGTATGGAGTGGAGATTCAGTTGATTGAGAGGGAAAAGATAATCGACTTTGTGAAGGCACTAATAGTTCATATAGATGGTTTGGGATATAAGTGGTGGTGTGAAAGATAAAAAGGGTGGTGTGAGAGATAAAAAAAACCTAAATGGTGGTGTGGGTCAATACTTTTGGTGGTGTCAAACAAGGCTTGCCTTTACTACTTGTTTGATATCGAACAAGATATCAATCTATAGTTACAACTAAAATTGGACTTCCTAATGCATTACATTGATACTAGCTACATTGTCTTTGGGCTCGACTGCTTGATATATGATATATATATATATATATATATCTTTCGCAAACTTACGCTTTGAAGCCGTGACAGACCTATTAATGGACTTCGGCCTCCCCCTTCAACTTTCAAAACATTTTTAATATATATATAACCTCGCAAAAAAAAATCAATTATATCATGTATAATAACAATATGAAAATTGTTCATTCACTTGTTTCTTGGTGCAGTGGTTGATGTTTATCATTTTTACTGAACGACCCAAATTCAATCCTCTTAGATAGTAAGATTTCTTTATGGATATTAACAATATTGACAATTACTATTCTCTATATATTTTTATTTTATTGATAATTACTCGTCCCTATTTTTTTTAAATGCAATTTTATTAGTAATTGAAAACATTAAAAAATTGTTTAGTTTAATAAAAACATGTTTTCGATCCTCTTGGAGCTTATGATTTCTTTATGGTTATTAAAAATTACTATTTTTGTCACTGTGACTTGTCTCTAATTTTTTTTCAATGCAATTTTATTTGTAATTGCAAACATTAAAAAAAATTGTTGGTTCACAAGGGTATAAAACGTCAAGCAAAAAATATATCTGAAATTAAAATATAAAATAATTTTTAGACTATAAGTCCACTCCACTCGTTTTGTAGACCCCAACCTTGATATATGTTAGATATGTCCTCTCTATCAACTTAAGCTTTTAGAGAAGTTGACAATTTAACATGGTATCAGAGCTTTGGTTCGAAAAGGTCGGAGGTTTAAGTCCACTCCACCCGTACCGTAGAACCCAACCTTAATATTTGTTAGATATTTCCTCTCTATCAGCTTTAGCTTTTAGAGAAGTTGGCAAGTTAACAATGATAACAATAGAATTCAACGAAAATATATACCATTAGCCAACTCATACAAAATTTGAGGCTCATACAAATCATTTTTTATGAAATTGTATTAGGATCTTATTATGTTCGAAAATTTCAAAAAAAAATTAGCTTCAAGTTAGATACTTATCTTAATTATTTTGTGATTTTAGTTATCTATTCTAGTTATTATGCTAGTTTGTCTTTGCTAAGGTTATTAATGTTGTGATCTTATTTTGGCTTAAAATTGGATTACACTCTATTCAATTTGAAATATGTAATGTATTTTTTATAGCTGTATTTTTTTATTAATTATTAGCTCGGGTAAGAAAAAGCACTCTAGCTCTGCCCCTGATAACTGCTATTATTAACTATATTTTTTTTGACATTTTACCCTCTCCTTATTGACTAAAAACTTGGGTCTGCCACTGCTTTTAATTTTTTCAGCGTATGTCAAAATATGTATGACCTATGACTCATGAATCATGGCATAATTAAGGCCTTAAGGGTATATTGCTACAAGGAAAACTTCTCACCATGAAACAATGCACATGAAAGTAAGGAGTGTTGTGTGGGGAACACATATCTCACCTAACTGATGTGTTAGAACAACCATTAAATAGACAACCAAATTAAGATATCTACCATATTGTGCTTGCCAGTTTCCCTAATAGGTCAGGACCACCCTCTCTAAGATCAATTTAGGCCTCCATCAGGTTCATCCATGCAACATTGTTCATTAATTAGAGTGTGTTTACTAGCATGGAATCCTATTACATAGGAATCTATGATGTTACCATCGTAACAATCACACTTTTTTATGGCCTTAATAAATAATTATTGCATAAAGTTTTAATTCAATATTTTCTGTTGTTGTCTAAATACAAATATATTCATGTAGTAGTTATATGTCTGTACATTTTTGGTGTGTTGTTTTGTATGCTATTAATTTTCAATGTGATTATAAAACATGAATAATTATCATCTAAATTTTAAATTAGATTTTTTTTTAAAAAATTCCTTTTACCAAATTGTTTTTTTTTCTTTTCGAAATTCACTTAATACTTTTACTTTTCAAATCTTGGGACGAGATTCCTTTCAAGGTGTGTACAATGTAACAACCTCATTTTTTGACTTATTTTTGTTTTATTTTAAATTTAATGATTGAGCCTAATTAATCTATGCATTTGAATGATATTTTGTGAGCCATAGTATTAATAATTTATTAATGTGTATTACATAATAAATGAGATTTAGTGTCAATAAAGTTATAGAATATTAGATGTTAATTAATTATTTTTGGGGGGCCAATATACATAAAAAAAACCTAGTTATAGTGGTGATACAACTGATTCACAAACAAAAGAAGATCACGTTTTTTTTTTCTTTTTTTTCCTCCTGTTATGATCCCAACAATCAAAAAAGAGAAAGGAAAAGGAAAAGAAAAAAAATCGTTTTCTTTTATATTTGGGTTAAATTAATCTATGGTTTAAGGTTAGATGTTAATATGTAAATAATTTTGAAAATTTATCTTTAGATAAACATTTTTTATTCTTCGTGGAAATTTGTTGGGGTAAAGGGAAACCCCAAAATCAAGTTTTTGTTTAATCCCGTAATACAAGACAACTCTGCACAGTCTTAGGTTTTCCAGTGGATTAAGACCTTCTAGTGGTCAAAATCATTTATGTAGGTTCACAACACACGTATGAGAAATATATAATCAGCTTGAAGTCGATCCAATGGTTAGATTTTCGTCGAGGCAGGGAAAACCGTCACTGGATAGATTGTAGAAACATTAAGTTTTTTGAAAATTTTGTTTCGTGGTGTTCCTTGACATATACGTGAATGGAATCAAAATTATATTATCCTCACCTATGATTTGTATAAGATATAAAATTTTAGAAGAACTTAGTGAGTTCTCTCACTCTCTTATATGATATTTTGTTTGACTATAATTAATATATTGTATTTGTAAAGTTGTTAGATGATAGTTGATGTGAGTTTTCTTCATTTATATATATATATATATATATATATATATATATATTTATGTATACTAATCTATGGATTTAGGTTAATTTTAATACGCAAATAAGTTTGGAGTATTCATAGTTTGATGAAGGTTCATGGTGATTAAGTACACTTTAGAGATTTGGGTGTTTTTATTTTGTTATCGGAAAAACTTGGTTTTTGAGGAAGAGTGTGAAGAATGTGTTAAGAATTTATGGAATAATCTTAGAGAGGTTCTAGCTTGGATGGTTTTGTTTAACTTGCATGATCTAAAATAGGTGAATTTTTTTTAATGAATTTTAGGCAAAAAATATAAAATGAGTTGGGAAATTATTGCTATACAACTTTGGGGTTTTGTGAATTCGACTAAATTGTTTGGCAAGTTGAGTAGTCGAGTAATCTGTATTTGGTGATTAATATTGAGGATGAATTTGACTACATATTTAGAAAAGCTAAGCTGTGGAGTGATCTATATTTGGTGGTTAATATTGAGTCTAAGAAAATATTGTTTATCAAGTACAAAGTATTATTTCTATGAGGGGTTTTGATTAATTGTTTATTTTTTAAATTTGGAGTTTGTATGGATTATTTGTTATTTTATTGTTAAATATTGTTGGTGATTGAGGTTTTGTATTGAGCTGTTTGAGCTTTGGCTTTTAGGGTATTTGTTAATTGGGAAAAATAAATTAATGAGTGAAGTGAGGATTAAATTGAAGATTGGAAAACTTCATGTTATTGGTTATGAATCATTTGAGGTAAATCGGACTGGTGGTAGAGTTGTAACCCGAAAACGGAGTTGAAATTCATAATTTTACGTGTGGAGTGAATAATATGCTTGGGATTAAACCATAGAAATATTTATCCGGTGGATATTTTGGTGAACATATATTATGTGAAAATTATATGATATAGTATTGAATATAATATTCTGAAATTAGGGGTATACATAATTTGTGATAACATTTGCAGTATAGATTTTTCTACGTGTTCAGCTTAGATGATAAAGTTGTTATGAGTTATATTGGAAATAAATTTTTTGAGAATCCATCTTTTTATGAGATGAATTTGAGTATTGGTATTGCTATGCAAATTAGTATTCGCACTATTATACTATGATTTGAACTTAATTGTTATGTAAAGAAGTATGAATCCTTATATTGAATGAGTTGATCCTTGCTTGGTTATATGTTTATGAAGGTGCTAGTTATCCTAAAAAATTGATGGATATTATGGTGAATTTATTTATGACTGACAATGTGTCATCGTATAAATATTTTGAGATTTAGTTTATTTTTATACTATTTCCATAAATTCGAAAAAAAAATATATGATTATACTATACTGATTTTCTTATACGCTTGGTGTATGATTGTAGTATGCAGACTTGATTGCATACTGGGTACATCGTTCCATGTGAGTTCAAATGTATGTATGATGATATACTTGTCATGGGTCGAACTTCGGGTGAGATAGTATGACGCTTGATGTGGTACCCTACTTGGGACATGCACGCTCCGAGTGGATTCGAAGATAAGGGAAACACACTTGGGCGAAGTGTGTTCAATGTGGGAGGAGAGTGATACTATCGGAAAAAAAAATTGTGCAATAACGAACAAATAAATTTGACCCTAATGTGAAATCTGTATTAATTACTCTCTTTGTATAAATGCTTTATTGCATTAAGGGAAGAAACTAAAATGCTCATTCAATCATTGAATGAGAATTAAATGTCTTCTTTAAGTAAAATGTGTATTTGTTGATATTTCAATCCTGATGTATTATGACTATGATTTGTATTTTGTTGAAAGTAAATTGCTCACACTAGTACTGAAATACCAACTAAAATTGTATTTATTGATACGTCAAAAAATCGTCCTCTTGTGAGTTTGACCTGCAAAACAAATGTTAGACTGCCAAGGACCACC